>JANHFM010382090.1:0-14319 GCA_032468115.1 Grayia smithii
ACCTTGTTGCTGGTATCCTTAAGATTTTTACTGACTGTTTCCTAATATGATTCAATTGCTTATTTGTTCCCTATGACAAATTCCTTGTGTGTTTAATCACACTTGGCCAATAAAGAATTCTATTCTATCTATTTCATCTCATTGGAATACAATCAAATAATCAAAATGAAGTAATTAAGAGAGGACTTCAATGCTGCTATAAATACTCACATTTTGGTTCTGTACAGATGAAAATCTCACTCCTTGCACAAAATTACAAAGGAAACGTCCTAGCAGAAGGAACAGGAACAGCAAAGATGGCCACATCAGAATTGCGTCATTGTAGTTTCCATAAAGCTATGCATGGAAAGCAGAATTACCAACAAAGTTGCAGATGATCTACTCTTCTTCCTTCCCTGTATAAAGTCAACTTAAGTTATGCAGTAAATTAACTGTAGTGACCACTGAAGCTTGTCTTGAGGTTCATACCAGAAATCTTGGGTCTTTAAGAGAAGGAATTTATTCAGTCGCAAAGGCCAAGTTTGTTCTAATTTTGTGGTCTAATGAGAAAGATCTTACCAGTCAGCATAGATAATAGCAAGATGATGGACCAATGATCTGTCATTTTGTAAACTCAACTATGTAGAACAAATTTACATGCTGGAAGAGTATGGTGCAGCTTTGTCAAATCTGGAATCCTTAAAATTTGTTAGATTAAACATTCCCATCTTTTTCAAACAGCGTAAGTGAACACATGTTATTGGTAGACATAGGAAGTTGTAATCCAATTCATGTAGATCCAAGAATGGATCCAAGGAAGGCAAGGATAGGTACATGCATAGTTGTACACATTTCAGAGACATTGCTCACTAATACTTCACTAGTAGCCAATGGTGGTTTGGTATCAGGAATTCAGTCAGCATTTATGATCCCATTCAGTGAGTCCTGTAAAAAAACTCACCTGTAGGGAGAGATTTCATGACTTTCTATGACTTCTTCAATGTTATTGCCTCCCTCAGTATACTGAATCCATGTACTTTTTGTTTGAGCACTCTATCCTCATGCATACAAAACACAATAGATTTTCTATAGGCCTAACCTTAGCTTACACATTTTTTTGTGCATGGTTCTCAGGGGATTTTCTTCCAGCAGCAAAGCAGTAACCTGCTAAACTTTCATTAGATTGATGCACTGAACATCTTAAATCAGGGGTGTCAAACTCAAGGTCCATGGACCGGATATGGCCCATGGATGCTTAGATTTGGCCTGCGGGCCCGCCCTGGAAACAGTGAAAGACCGGCCAGCAGTGCCTCTGGCAGCAAAACCAGAGCTTCAACTGCAATGGTTTCCTGGAGCCCTCTGTCAGTGAAAACGAAGCCCAGGAGGCTGTTGTGGTTGAAAATGGAGCCTCAATGACTTCGAGCTAGCCACACCCCTCCCCCAGACCCCCAAGGTCAAACACTACTCTGATGCGGCCCTCAATGAAATTGAGTTTGACACCCCTGTCTTAAGTGAACCTCCAATTGCCATAGTAAAACAGTAATAGTCAAAAATATATACGTACATCGTCATTACCAGGGCAGTCTAAAATGTCGAAGATTATGGCAGCTGCCCTGTAAAATACATGGAGTTATTAGTTTCATAAATTGCCAGTAGAAGTTATAGAATACATATATATGCTACATATCTGTACTACTTGTTAAGTCAAACCTCTGATGCGCCATATTCAAATCAGATCCAACATCAACATCATTCATCATTTTCATACTATTTCTTTAATTTCTGTATTATTGGTGAAATCTGACTAGAAAATTTCAGGAATTAACAGCTAATACGATTAGAAAGTTCTCTTTGGAAAGGGACATTCTTGCATGAAAACACATCTTCACTGGCAAAGGTAAAGTTATAACATTAAAGGTAATCCATATCCCTTCCTTGACAGGTGTGGTGGCTCAGCAGCTTAAAAGACACCAGAGAAGATCTATACTGTGGAGGTTCAAACCCTAGCACCATGTGACAGAATGAGCTCCCGTCACTTGCCTCAGCTTCTGTCAACCTAGCAGTTCGAACACATGTAAATGCAAGTAGATTAATAGGTACTACTTTGATGGGAAGCTAATAGCACTCCATGTTTCACTGGATGCTCTGCACTGTGACATGATGTCATGCTGACCATATGACTGTGATAATCTTCTTCAGACAGTGCTGGCTCAATAGCCTAGAAACAGAAATGAATGCTGGCCTCTAAAAATCAGCTAACGACTAGCAGAGTAAAATCCTCAGGGACTCCTTTACCTTTTTTTACCTTCACTAGTGGATGCTTCCAATGCAACTTTCATCTCTTAATCTCCATCGACATTAGATCTCACTACCTTTTCAACAACATAGAAAACAGGGAGATGCTGAAAGAACTACAATAGTTTATTGCTTTGATTTTTCCTATGTTCTTAGAAATCTTTTTTCTTAATACATTCCATTCAATATGCTAAATTAATGACATTTTCAGAGTATAAGACACTCTGGACTATAAGAGGCACCTATCGTTTTTGGTGAGGAAAACAAGAAAAGAAATTTGCCTCTGCCTCCCGGCAATTTTGCCTCATTGCAGCAAACAGCAAACAGCCTGTTTTACTTTCATTTTCATTTTCAGCATAGCTTGATTAGCACAAGAAAAAAAAATCTTCCAGCAATTTACTTCCTTGCTGCAAACAGCAGAGGCCCACGCAGCAAGCAATGGTAATTGCTGCAGCCTAAAATAGCTGAGAGTCGGGCCAATCAACTTGTGCTAATTAGAATGTGCTGAAACTAAATGGGCTGTTTTTGCTTGCTGCAAGGAGGTAAATTGATGGGAGGTAGAGGCCAAAGGGTGGGGGCCAGTGGGGGGGCAAAGCTACATTCAATGTATAAGATGCACCCAACTTTTCACCCCCTTTTAGGGAGGAGAAAGGTGCATCTTATACTCCCAAAAATACGGTAGTATCTGGATATTTGTGTTATAATTAATATGCTTTGCATATGATCACTGCAACTATCTTGATTTTCTTATTGGCAGTGTATATTTGCTATGAACTTAATTTCCTTTTGACTTCTGTATTTTCACTACTCATCCCAACTATTTCCATCCTTTGACACCAGGGATACTATGAGCCAACTGCTTGAGTAAGGTCCACAGTATTGTCTGGGGTTCTCTTCATGACCTATTTTCCTTGTTCTGGGAGGAGGTTTTATGGTATCCAAAGCAGAACATCTAGATTCAGTCACAGCTTTGTTCCATATAGTATTAAACTTGTGAACTCTAAGTTCTCTCTTTCCGATATGTATTCAAAATAGACAGCAGTATATGTATGTGTATATGTATGTATGTGTGTGTGCATGTCTAAATATCTACATGTATATAGCATGTATATTATATGTGTGTTATGTATGTGTATGGGTAGATATATATTTTCTTTTGAGAGCAGGCAACAATTTCATTTTTAATGTGTGCCAGTATGCTCATAGTAAAAAATGACAATAAAGGTTATCTACGGTTATCTTATCTTATCTTATCTTACCTTATCTTATCTTATCTTACCTTTCTTTACCTTACCTTACCTTACTTTACCTTACCTTACTTTATCTTACCTTATCATCGTATCTAAACTGGTACTCTCTCCAGCTAAACAACATGACAATCCAAATCAGGAGTGTTTGACTCCTTGCCTTAACAACCTTTAGCAGTATGAAAAAATCCCCCCCCCTCTCTCTCTCTCTCACACACACACACACACACACATACTAATACTTGCTGCACACAATTCTTTGACCATTCTGCAAAACAAAACAAAGAAGCTACAAGGACAATTGCCTAGATTACCAAGATGTCATTCTTCCTGCATATAAGTTCATACTTTTTTAACAGTTTATTTATATATTTTCACATTACATACACAAATGCTTTGTGAATAGCGTATTGTCTGGATCAATGTATTTTAATACAATAATATTCTTCCCACTCCTAATTTCTAGCTCAACTGTCCAACCATTTATAAAGCAAGTCTCATGTTCAAAAATACTCTGTTATCTTCTTTTTCTTTTACTTTTAATGTCATCTATCAATTTCTGCACAATCTAAAACATTTTTAATTACATCATCCTCTATGGGCGTTTCCTCATTTTTCCAGTATTGTGCATATACAATTCTTGCTGCTGTAATATTAAATATAGATTCCATTTATCATACTTTTCAAGCATTATACCTAGCAAGAATATTTCTGGCTTTTAATAAGTTCATACTTGAATGTTGTGATAGTGACATGACAGCATAATTTTACAGCCAGGTCTTCTAAAAGCTGCAATCAGGGTCGTAGGTGTAGAAAGTGTGACTATATGCTTATGTATCAAAAGCAGAATAATAATAAAGACTTGCTTGAATCAGAGATTGGAAAGTGCTTACAATATATATGCAAGAAAGCGCAAACAAAAGACTCAAAGATTGAGAAACTGATTACAGAGTTCTAAATTTAGGTTGCAGGCGATGGGCTAAGATAGAGTTCCACAAATAGGAAAAAAGCCCACAACAGTTTTGCCATTTGATCTATATCACAGCCAAGCCAGAAGAAAATGAATTTGACTACCTAGATTAGTCCCATATATTTCATGCATTGAAAGTATTTAAGGTGTTACTCAACTATTGGTTTTGCCACCCACAATGCCCCACTCCCCACTCATTCTGTTTAACAGCAGGACTTCTAAGTAGCAGCAAGTTACTCATTTGACCACATCTAGAGGATCTATTCCTTCCTTTATCCATGCATGCATGCATCCATATATATATATATACATACATACATACATGCATACATACATACAGTACATACATACATACATACATACATACATACATACATCCCTCTATCTCCCTCCCTCCTACTGGCAACTATGTGAACAATTCTATACAGTTTTCTTGGCAATATTTTTGGAAGTGATTTACTATAATGCCGTAGCACTGAACTAGAGTCAATTACCCAATATCACCCTACTGGCTCCATGCCTAAGGAAGACTAGAACTTACAGGTTCCTTTTTCCTAGCCCAATACTTTTATTCACTACACCAAACTGACTCTCCTTTTCATGTCTTCTTGTTAAGTAAATATTGTTACTATTGAAATAAATTAAATGCTGATGGTTTTGCCCCTCAAATTTAAGGCTGAGGGGCAAATTTAAGGCTGATTTAATATGTGGTGATTCCTTATCTTCAAGAGCAAAGAGAAAAAACATGGTAGGTTGGACTACCGGAAACTTAGCACCACTAATGGGTTACCTTATATCATCCCCCACCATGAATGTTTAGTTCATAACCTGAAAGCCGTTTGCCCTTTCCTGATTCCCCAGAAAAGGGCAGTCGATCTGGAGGTACTGATACTACCTAAAATAAATTATTAACGATTTTAGTTTTATAGCAAACAAGAAATCAGAATAGTTGTGCCATCTATTCCAATTATCTTGCTGAGATCAGAAAAAGCTTATATTTAGGTATGTAATGACTATAAACTCAAAACAACTCTGAAACTCATATCAAATTCTGAGATTCAGAAGTGTTTATTTCAAGGTTTCCTTCCCCCTCGATTTGTAAATTTTAGAAATCTAGTTATTGTATTTTTTTAAAAACTAACCTATGGTTTAGTATCGCTGCTTCACAGTTTATTATAATTATTTCTGGAAGTTAAGATCTAGAAGAATGTCCACAGTTCTACTCACCTGAAAAGTCATTTTTAGTATGAAATCACTTTATTGTAATTTCCCATTATATCAAGAATTGATCCCCAGTCTGAGACTCACTCTCATCTGTTAAAATTCTGCTTACCAAGCTGCTGTGTAAAGAAATCCCAAGACTGCTCCTACAACTTTATATTTTGTTAAAAGACAGACAAAGAAAGGGTATGAGGAGATGCCCACTTCAAAAGCCGTGAGGAGGATCCAAAATACTGCAGAAGAAAGGACATAAATATATTTTTATTTTACAATTCAGCAGTGAATGATTGGGAAATTTGTTATGACAGCCACTAACCAACCAATATGGAATAACAAAGCACATGGAGTTGACAACAGTAATAAGGCAACATGTACTGTTATTAGCTCTTTAAACTTTGCTAAATTTTAACTGCAAAACCATTTTTGCATCATTTAAAGACATTGATATATTTTTTATTTCAAATAAAAGGAATTGCAGTGCACTTTGAGAATTTTGTTAATGGGCTTGAGATAAAAGTTGATATTTTTGTAACACTTATATCACAAAACTAAAGTCATACACTGTGGTTTCTAGGCTCCAGCACCTGAAGCCTTAAGGTATAATCAGGGATGGGTTCTACTTACCTTTACTACTGGTTCTCTTCATGCACGTGCTGTTCATGAACACACGCTCCGCCCATACGCACTAACTTTTTTGGGGAAAAAAACTCGAAACAAGCACTCTGCGCATGCGCAGAGCACAGAAACGTAAGTACGGGCGCGTGGGTAGGCCCAGCTCCTGGCCGCAGAGAACTGGGTCGGTGATGTCACTGCTACCGGATCATGCGAACTGGGCCAAATCAGGGTATCATCCTAAATCTTCTCTGCATGAGCACTATCAGGGGAGTGTTAAGGCAAGTTAAGGATAAGGCTCTTTCAAATTTTGGAGATGTCATTAGCATAAATATTGGGCTGATATTATATATAGGTATATATAGGTATATAGGTTGATGATTTGTGTAAACTTCTCTAGGGGGAAGGAGACCTGTTGCATTTGGCTTTCTGTAATTAATGTCTATCATCTTTACATTCTCCAATCTCAGCCTCAGCACATTTCTAGAGCACGGCTGTCAAACTCACAGCCTCGCCCACACCTGATTTAGTAAAAGGGGGGGAAGTCCCGATACATCACGTGACGATGCCATGATGAAGCAAGTTTGATACCCCTGCTCTAGTCTAGAGCAATCATCACCATTCCATTTTTGACAGAGTGATCTTTTCCATTTTGGAGTTGACAATCACACCAGATCCACCAAGCAAAAGGATAACTGTAACCGATAAGTAAACATTTTTAACCAGATAATGTTCTCTCGTAATTACAGTTTTCTGAACGAGTACCATGTTTGGCACAGTCCACAACTTGAAAAATATGACATAGAAATATGTATCACAGGCTATCTAAAATGGCTATGTTAATTACCTGGTTTCAACTGGACATAAGCTTTTAGCTACAAATAACTTTAAGTGTTGTAGGTATAAATTATGCACCATTCATGATTGATAGGATTTTACAGCGGAGGCTGAGCTTAAGGTATTCTGAGGTACTTAATCCAACTGAGCATACCATATTCTCATAGTGTGAAAAACCACTCCAAATATTTAAAAGTTTTAACTTATTCTATGATAAACACATCTAGTTAACGTTTCATATTTTGGGAACATTTAAAAATTAGAAAAAATTATCTTGAGCACTTTAAATAATTGAATATTTATCATTATTACCTATCTGTGTCTCTAGTTGGTATTTTTGAATGTTTGGATATTTCTCAAATGTTATTTTCTGTTTTCTTTCTTTTTAATAATTTGCACACTATTTTGTGACATCGGGGTGGGAGCAGTGGTGGGTTGCCCCGGGTTCGGTCTGGTTCACATGAATAGGTAGCGGTGACGCTGTGACATCCCCGAACCGGTTCTGCGCGTCCCGGACCGCCGCCCCCCGCACACCCACACTTACTGTTCCACACGCAGAGCGTGCTTGCACGCATGCACAAGAAACTTTTTTTGACTTTTTTGATCAAAAAAAGCTTCTGCGCATACGCAGGAGCACCCATCTGGCACGCACGCGCACGAAGCGCGTGCACCGGATGCACACGCCGTGCACCCTGACCACGCGCAAAGTGCGTGCACCTTTAGAACCGGTAGGAAAGGTAAGTAGAACCCACCCCTGGGTGGGAGTCCTAATAAAATTACCAGCCTCCTGTGGAGTGATCATCAAGACTTTACTGATGGCGATTTATACTATCAAGAGAGGACAGCATACTGCAAAATGAATTGGGACTCATAAACATATGCAAACTATGTTTGCATATATTTATGCATATGCAAAGCACTTAGATTCATATAATACATCAAACCATAATATGGTTCAGCTATGGCTTGACATGATGTATAAATCCAGCCAGAATACCTATAAATCACAGCTTAACATTATAGCTCAATAGACTTCTTCAGGAAAGCATAGTTAAAAAAATTACCATTATGAGTGAGTGCAATTCTCAGTTCGAAATGTACATGAAAGTGCTAGTGCATAGGCAGATGATGCAGATAAGTATCCACAAGAAGGAGAGTAAAATTATATCTTGCTTCCCTTGCCTTCTGCAAATGTCCTTGATAATTTTTATTGGGTTCTTATATATGTGGACTATTAGAGAATTCCTTAGAACACCCCAGACAGACAAGAAAGCCAACAAAAGGATTAGCAAACAAATCAATGTAGAGTTCTCATGCAAGGTGCAAATGACTAGGCTCAAATTATCCTACTTCAGACACATTATGCAAAGACCTAGCTTCTTAGAGAAGGCCATAATGCTGGGAAAGGTAGAAGGAAAGAGAATAAGAGGACAATCATTAGCAAAGAGGATGGACTTATCCGTCATAATGGTGATGAGTGCACAGGTGGGAAACCTGAAAGACCAGGTTATAGAGACAGATTATCATAGAGAAGATCTATCTATCTTGGAGTAGAAAATGACTTGAGGGGACATAATCAATCTATCTATGGACATAACCATATAGCTACCATGAAACACATTTAAGCATTATCTCCTATTAGGCTTTAAAACTGAAAGTCAGCAGACAGGAAACATTGTATTAGGAGGAGGAATTTGAAGAAGGAAAGTTAAAAAGGAGAAGTAACATACTCTTCCCACTATTTGTTGGCATTTCCCTATCAAGAACCCTCTAACCCACTCCAACTATACATTATTTGCTTATACCTATGGTTTGACATGTTGCAGATGTTAAGGCCTTATCTTCAGTCCCAAATAAGAATGCATGCTCCTAGAATCAGATATTTAATGTCATGATGTTACAAGGAGGAAGGCTTTAAATGGCTATGTATTTATCCTGGGGAGGTCTTGCCTATTCTTACCATCTCTAATGCTGAAGCTATTTGCCTTCATAATGTGTCCTCTTGAAGATCATATCTAGTTCTAAAGTCTAGCCCTCACTGCATTCCTGAGTAAACTAATTGTCTGGAATCCAGATAACCTTAGCTAAAAAATAGCTAAACAGAAAAATGGGAGAATACAAAGACACAGAGTTCCTCTACTGCTCTCTTATCACTTGTTAATCATGAGTTTTACCTTTAGCCCATTCAGGGAGTCCCTCTGGAAAGTACTCTTTCTCAAATAGAAACATGACTTTATCAGCAGTAGCGCCAAATGCAAATCCCAATGACCATCGGTTGTTGATTGAGCTAGGAAACTCCATTGGGCTGTAAAATAATGAAAAAAAATCTTAAAACATTGAGACCCCCTCCAAAAAAAGATGTTGAGACTCTAGAAAAAGTGCAGAGAATGATGCTTAGGAGACTGGAGACTAAAACAGATGAAGAATGATTACAGGAACTAGCATTACTAGCATGGCTAGTCTAGTGAAGAGAAGGACAAAGGAAGACATGATAGCAGTGTTCCAATATTTGAGGAGTTGTCACAGACAGGAGGGGGTCAACCTTTTTTCCAAAGCACCCGAAGGCCAGAGAAGGAATAATGGATGGAAACTGATCAAGAAGAGATTCAACCTAGAAAGAAGGAGGAATTTTCTGACAGTGAGAACAATCAACCAATGGAACAGCTTGCCTTCAGAAGTTGTGGGAGCCTTCATCACTGGAGGCTTTCAAGAAGAGATTGGACTGCCATTTGCCAGAAATGGTGTAGGGCAGCGATGGCGAACCTTTTCAGGTTTGCATGCCACCGGAAAACGAGCCCCACGGGCAACGCAGCCACTGTGCACGCGTGCAATTGCACCATCTGTACATTAGCAGAGCAGTCATGCACACACACCCGAGTTGCATGCACAACACAGCCACTGCGCATGCGCAGAGCAGGCAAGCATGCGTGTGTCCTGCGGCGGGTGCGCAACTGCGCCATCTGCGCATGCGCATGCAAGTGCTGCATGCTCTGTCTCATGCACATGCACACCCATCTGCGCATGTGCACAAGAGCCGAAACCGGCATGCATGCACAGTTTCGAGAGGTTCAGCAATGGCTCCACGTGCCGGGTGAAATGGCTCTGCGTGCCACTTCCAGCACGCCTGCCATAGGTTCGGCAACACGGGTGTAGGGTCTCCTGCTTGAGCAGGCAGTTGGACTAGATGACCTACAAGGTCCCTTCCAACTCTGTTAATCTGTTAAATCTGTTAACTATAGAGTTACAATAGTTTCCAGTCAATTTTGAACTAGTGCAGAATTACACTGGCATGAAATTACTAAACCCAATAAAGGAGAATATTTGTAGCTCAGAGTTGAAATGAGGAGTTCCTGGGGCTCTCTGATGATAGTGGTACTGATTATGTTATCTAGTTTGGGTAATGAAACATCTGCAAGAAAATAACCAAACTCAGAGAGCACCAATGACACAGAATTACTAATTCTTTATCTTAGCTCCATTGTTTCTGTCTCAAATATTGCCTTCCATCCAAGTTAAAGGAAGTCAAAGATTAACAGTTTCTAAGCAACTTGAAGCTCTCCTTGAATGGTGCCGATATAAGGAAGAAAAGAGTTCTTAAACATTTGTACAGCAACAAAAAAGTGGAGTTCATCTTACATCTGATGAATGGGTGGTAAGTAAAGGCAACAACCCAGGGACACTGCAGAAAAAAAGTGTCTCTGTCACTTGTTTGTGCTGTAGATGGGCACAAGCAAAGTGTACTATGTCCCTTTAGATGTGCTAGATTACAGTTCTAGTGATGGCTTCCCATCTGACTAGGGTTGATATGAGTCAGACCAAAACTAGAGGCCACAATTGCCTTAGAAAGTGTTTTTCCTTTACCTGCTTTGAATGCCATATGCTAAATAAATAAATAGTTTGCTTTGCAATAATTAAAAGTTGTTTTCGTCACAAAATATAAATATGCAAGAGATATTTGACTGAATCACTTTATGTTTTATGTTAAGGGCCTAAAGGACAGTTTTAGGCAACTGCAGTTTCTTGCAGTTTGGGGCTACGAGTCCCCAAACGTGTATGTCACAGACTGCTACTCAGGAATGGCCAGCAAATATTGTCCAACTCACAGCAGTAACCCACAACGTCTTGGACATTTGGGATATCTGTCATCAAACCAAAATCTTTTTGTTCTCTTTTCAAGACAGACCAGGATCAAAATGATGACAACCTGCAGGAACAGAAAAAAAAGTATGATTAATATTATGAAGAACTATGATGAACCATAATGAAGTCATCAAATGAAATCTAAAAACTAGTTTAGAATTCTGAGCAAGCATTCATCCTTCAAATCTCCTCCTAGATCCACCCAGCAGAGTTTTACCTTGCCTAGTGCCTTGGATAGATTAAATTAAGGAATTTGATAAGTCAGTTATCATTTCTCTCCTGCTATAGGGTAAGAGCTCTGCTTTTCACATTTGTAAACATAAGTACCCATATACTCCTTTGTAAGTTTGTTCTTGGGGCAGTGAAGCATGTAGATAAATGCAAGCTTTGCCTTGTCCTAAAGGCAGCCATCTTCAACCCAATCCCTAGATAAGTGAGAGCCAGTTTGATCTAATGGTTAAGGCACCAGGCTAGGAAGCAGAAGAGCATTGAGTTCCTCCCTTAGCCATGAAAGCCAGCTGCTTGATGTTGGGCCAGCCACTTTCTCTTAGCCCAATCCACCTCATAGAGTCATTGTTGTTGAGGGAAAAATAGGAGGAAGGAGTGGATATGTTTACCATCTTGGCACAGTGGTTAGAGTGCAGTACCGCAGGCTACTTCTGCTGTCTACTGGTTGCCTGCAATTTGGCAGTTCGAATCTCACATCTCAGGGTTGACTCAGCCTTCCATCCTTCTGAGATCAATAAAATGAGGACCCAGATTGTTGGGGGCAATATGCTGCAAACTGTTTAAAGAGGGCTGTAAAGCACTGTGAAGCGGTATATAAGTCTAAGTGCTATTGGTATTCCTATCTTCAGTATTTGTAAAAATAATAATGGTGGAATATAAATAAATAAATAGACATAGGCATACAATTGTTCCTCGCATTTGCAGCTAGAACTTTTTTGATAAGAATAATAGCAGTTGCATCTGGATTACACATCCAGAGTCTGCCAGTTTTGGAAATGCTTCTAAATGGGCTTTCTCCAATGAATGTAAGGATGCACTCATCAATCAGGACAGTCCAAGAAGTAAATTATTGTCAATTATTGGTCTACTTACTGATGGAACAAGTGAAAAATGTAGAAAAGTAGTCGTTTCAACTGATTTTTTACAAGTATCATTTCCATCATTTCCATCAAAAAGGTACCTGTTAAAAGAAACATGAAGAAAAATACAAGATTTGTATCTGTACATTTTATTTTTAAAACTGCAAACTGCCACTCATACGCAAGAGACTCCAGCTTTTAATTTACATTTATTTTAATTTAATTTTCACTTTATTTACATGAAGCAAATTTATAGTAACAATAACATTAAAGGACGAAAGCATTGTTCAGCCACTGAACAAATGGCCCGCAGCGTTCATTAATTCAAGCATTGAAACACGTTTCGAATCAAGGGCCAAATTCTCCCAAAAACCAGAACCAGGGCCTACTCAGAGGATCTGAAAGGATGAACATATCCAAATAGATTAAAGTGCCAGTTTAGTTCCTAACTTTCCCAAACAAAATGCAAAAAAAAAAAAAGGAAATAGGGTTCCACTATAATATTCACATGATTTTTTTCTTCAAATTACAGGAAACCAAAATATGATAATGCCTTTGGAAAGAAAAGAAAAATAGTTGATTTCTCATATTGTGCCAAGTCTTGGATTTATTTTTACTGTCGTTTACTGAAAAGTCACAACAGTCAGCCATAAACCATGATTTTCAAACACTTTGGTTGGGATCATATTTTATCATCATATTTCATAGCTAAGCTATAAACCCAGACATTTATAAACCCATGTCCAAATTAATGAAGCAAACTTATTTGTTAATTGGAAGAACAAGCCTATGCCAATGAAGGATATACAGGGAAAGTTTATTTTTAAAAAACCTACATAGAATTGGTTAAGAACGAAAATTGATTATAATTGCTAAAGAAAGAAACTGAAGACTTTATTTTAGTGGCTGAAAAAAAAGCTTTGCATGAAGGCAAAAAATCAAATAAGAGCAAAGGTTGCCTTTGTAGTAAAAAAGATGAAGCATTTGATCAGTGGCAACAGCAAAATTTCACAAATTGACCACAAGCAGTGTCATGACCTATTTGCCAGAATTATTTATTAGAAACTTTGCCAGATGTTTGAATTTAAATGTAGTAAAATCTACTAGGAGCATCAAGTTGAGAAGTTTTTAGAAAATTGGTGCAATCACAAAACAAAGTAAAAGAATGAAATGAAGAAGCTAAAGTGCTCTGAGTCTTTAGAATTCAAACATTCTGCCACATAACACCCCAGATTTAACAACCGTTGATAAGAAAATAAATGTTGCAGTACTTGGAGATAGTGGAAGAGAAGCAAAACAACTAGAGAAAATCACAAAATAAAAAGACTTGCAAATAGAACTACTGTGGTAAAAGAAAGCATGAGTCCCATGAGTGCAATCCCAAAACATTCGGCGCACCACTTGAACACCATCAACATTGACAACATCACTATCAGTCAATTGCAATAGGCAACTTTACTTGGAACACCTTGTATCCTGGGACAATAGCTTTAATACATCAAACAACATCTGCCTATCCCAGGTCCTTGGGAAGGACTCAATAGGTAGATACAAATATAGAATTCTTTATAGAATTCTTTATTGGCCAAGTATGATTAAACACACAAGGAATTTGTCTTGGTGCATACTCTCCCGGTGTATATAAAAGAAAAAATACATTCATCACGAATCATAAGGTACAACACTTAATGATAGTCATAGGAAACAAATAAGCAATTGAATTATATTAGGAAACAGTCAATATAAATCTTAAGGATACCAGCAACAAGGTTATAGTCATACAGTCATAAGTGGAAAGAGATGGGTGATAGGAACGGTGAGATGATTAATAATAATGCAGACTTAGTTACTACTTTGACAGTGTTGAGGGAATTATTTGTTTAGCAGAGTGATGGCGTTGGGGAAAAAACTGTTCTTGTGTCTAGTTGTC
>JANHFM010383265.1:0-14311 GCA_032468115.1 Grayia smithii
TTACTGTCTGTTTTTAATGAAGTACTAAATGAAGCCAAATGCCCAGCCTCTTGGAGGGAAGCTAATATTTCTTTGATCCTTAAAGGCAATGCAGATCTATCCCTAATTAACAATTACAGACCTATCTCCTTACTTAATTTGGACTATAAAATATTGGCCAACAATATTGGCCAATTATGGCCAACAGATTAAAAAATTTTCTAAATCATTTCATACACTCAGATCAAAATGGGTTTCTGCCAGGGAGATATATTAGAAATAACATCAGGACAATACTTAATATTTTGGAATACTATGAATCACATAATGAAAAACAATTGGCATTAATATTCTTAGACGTGCAAAAGGCTTTTGATAACATAAATTGGGACTTCATTCTATGTTAGCTAAAATATATGGAATTCGGCGATAAATTTATTAAAATGTACCAAACCATCTACTTCAAACAAGAAGCAAGGATCATAATCAATGGAGATACCTCACCAAAATTTTCGATTGAAAAAGGGACTAGGCAGGGATGTCTGCTCTCGCCATTACTATTCATATCATCAATTGAAACGCTGAATGCCATCCTTGATAAAGAAAAGGACTATGACCCAGGAATTGGCCAAGAGGTAAGAGATAGGAAAAAAGATAGAAGGATTCTACCTAAGGTTTGCAATGTAATAAGAGAAGAACTTGGACTAAAAGATGCTTGGCGCGAAGGCAATCCTATAACTAAACAATTCACCTATTACTCTTCCAGACACCACAGCTGGTCTAGACTAGATATGATATGGATGACACCTGAACTGATGAGTTGAATTGGGGATGTGGAGATAGGAATAAATGAATGGACAGATCATAATCCAGTGGTAGCAATAGTAAAAAGGAAAAAGTTAACCAGGACGAGATGAACAATGAACACTGGAATCCTGAAGGAAAAAGATTTTATATGGATGTTTAAAAGGGAGATGCAATACTTTTTTATAGAAAATATAAGAGGGAATACCTCTGCAAATAGTTTGGGACACAGCTAAGGCATTTAAAATATATGTCAGCTAAATTTAAGAAGAAGCGCCCAATTTTGGATAAATTGTCTGAAGCTGAAAGACGACTACAGCAAAATTCCCAAGACCTACAAGGGAAGGAAGAGATAAACTTTCTTAGACACCAACTAAAACTACTAGAACAAGAAGAATTGGCTCACAAGATAAATCTTATTAAACAAGGGATGGGGCAGAGCCAGCTGTCAACCGAGGAGGCTGTGGTTCTGATCGCTCCATGTTCGTGAGCGATTCCCACAGTCCCTAAACATTGGACTGATGGACTCTGCAGGTCCTAGATCTTCTGGTCGAAGATTGAAGAAAGGGGGTACGTTGCGGACGAGCTGGCAGCGGTGGCTGCGCAGCTAATAGCAACAAACTCCGTGGAAGTCAACCGATGAAAGAGACGGTCCAAAATGGCGACCATGGAAAAATAAGAACGGACAGCTGGACACGAAGAAGCAGTGACATAGCGGGACAGTGGTGAGATCTCAAGGTATAAAAACTCTGACGGTTTCAGAGGAGACCTTTCTGTTATGTGACAAAGCAGAAAGATCTCCGGCAAGATACAGAACAGAAGGAGCCAAAGAGGGAGCAGAGGAGCCAGTGGCCTCCTTTCAGAAAGCGGCGAAAGGTAATCTCGGCTTAAAATTGGGATCTGGTGCTCAGTCCAAAATTCTATTTGTGAAGCAAAGGAAACTAGCAGTACGGAAATCGGAGTGGTTACGTGTTATTCTGACTGGAGGGGAATCAACTACGGAAAGACTCTAACTGTATAGCAGACAGCACTGACTTGTTTAGGAGTTGTGTAGACTACAAGAAAGCACCGACATGCTAAGAAAGATCGCTGAAGCGTTTGAAAAAAAACTCTATATTGTAAAGAACATTTAACTATAACAATAACTACAATAACTACTATGTAAGATACAAATTTATATATAAGACCTATCTTTATTTATTGTATATAATTAAATAACTTTGAGATATAATTCTTAAGGCATCAAAACTTGCCAACTCACTATTTGGGACCATAGATATGTAACTATATAGAGGATATATAGATACAGATTTCTAAAGAATAGATATACATATACTAATAGTTGTTTATGATACTGGATTAACTGTGTTATTTAAATCTTAGGTGTTTATTTGGATTATTTGACTTTAACAAATTGGTTTTCTTGTAAGACATAATTGATAAATAATTACTTTATGAAATTTTTGTAACCAATCTTTGGGGGTGAGTTAAGAAGAACTTATATAGCTTAATTAACAAACCAGAGAGGTGTTAAGGAAAAAAGAAAGGGAAAGTGTAAATAATTGGCGCGACTGGCTATATCTGATAATAACCAAAATGACAAGCATACCGAATTTAACCAGAATTGGTGCAGGCAGGAGGCAAACTCCACAGGTGGCAATAGCAGAACTGAGTCCTGCAGGCCAGAGATCAATTGAAGACATGATTCAAAGAGAAAAATCAAGTTCTTTTAAAGAACTACAATTAATGTTACAATCAATGCAAGATGTCATGATGAAAAATCATGAGGACATCAAAAAAGAAATTGAGGAAATTAGAAATGATACTAGCAAGCTCAAAGGGAAATTTGAACAGATGGATGAAAAATTAGAAACATTCCAACAGCAAATACTAAAAAATGAACAAAAATTACAAGAGATGGAGGAGAGAATGGGAAGGGATGAGAAAAGGATGGATGAGTTAAGCGAGAAACTCTTGCAATCAAATAAAGAACTTTGCTCAAAATAATTCAACTAGAATCAGAAAAAACTGAACACTATTTAAGATTTCAGAATATTAGAGAGGAGAAAGGGGAAGATCTTTCGGATCTAATGACAGAGTTATCGGCGGATGCCTTATAAGACAAAATGGCAAATGAAATGGATGAAATTTATAGAATCCAGACGAATTACGTTAGAAGACATAATTTGGCCCAAGAAGTCCATGTAAGATTTATAAAGAAAACTGTTCGTGATGAGATATTGCATAGAACTAGGGACGATCCACTAGAATATAGAGGACGTCAACTGATTATTTTAAAACAAATCCCAAAACAGGTACGAGATCTGAGGAGACCTTACAAAACTCTTACAACCAAACTGATAAATTATAATATTAATTTTCGCTGATTAGTACCAGAAGGTATAACACTAGTATGGCAAGATAAAAGAATAAGATTGGATTGGATAATGAAGGTGGAAGAATTTTTAAAACTAAATTTTGACACAGAAGGTGATAGGGAAATTAGAGATCAAGAACAAGAAAGAGACACATCTAAAGAACAAACAGTAGAAATGGCAGATACCCAAATAAAAGACCAAAGTACTGAGAGGACCAGGGATAATGAATCAACTAAAAATGGAAACGATAAAGTTAAAGAAGATAAGGAGGTTAGGCAAACAAGAATGACAAGAGCAAGACAAAAATAAGGATATGCAAGAGGAACTAACACTAATATCTCTCAACGTTAACAGTTTAAATACCCCAATAAAAAGGGGGAAAAAATTCACAAATTGCAAAAATTAAATAAGGACATAGTAATATTACAGGAAACACACATTAAAAAATCTCAAGAAAAACTACTAATGTATCCAAAATTAGGAAAGCTGTTTCTAGCATCTTCAAATCAGAAAAAAGGAGGAGTGGCAATCTATGTGAAAGAAAGGTTGGCAGCAAAGTTAATTGGTATGGATGAAGAAGGTAAGATCTTGATTGTTGGATATTGATCCAAGGATTGGGTTAGGTTAATATATAAAAACTGTTATATGATTTTAAGTATTCTGTAAATAATGATTCATTGACTTTAAATATTATAAGAATGATGATTGGCTGAGCTATGCTCAATCAGCCATAAAAGGAGGCAGGAAACTCAGTTAATTCCTTCTGCATCTGATTACTGCTTCTGTTTCTACTGCTACTGCCTGGAGAACCGTAAACTAACTAAGATTTGTGTTGAAGACTGTTTAGAAATCAAGTTATCTTTGTTTGAGAAGAAGAGTTTATTTTGCAACTGAAAGTAAAGACTGTTTATTTTTCTACGTTCAACGTTTGGGAGTATGTGTGTGTTTAATCAGCAACATATCTTTTTGCTGGTCGGTCCATTGCACTGCTCTGCTACACTCTAGAGGGAAACTTTTACCCTCAACAGAGCCACCTGTGCGGTTCTGCCTACTCCCAGCAGCTGCCCCAGAAGTGCAACCCACATAGTAAGCGCCTTACCTTCCTTGGCGTAGGCCAGGGCCACCTCAGAAAGTCTCCGGCAGCTGGCCTCATTCTGAAGAGTGCCATCCTGCCGAAGGAGACCTGCAAGACAAGGAAAGTGCTACTCTCCCTGCCTTCCCAGGCGCTCTGCGCCATTGGCCCCAGATCAAAAGGGAGAAGGCGACACGGGCTTATTGCCAAGCCCGCTGTTAAGCCATTTTGACATCTGAATATCAAACTTCTAGTCCTTTCCAAGCCTAGCAGCACTCACCACAGTGCCCATGTGAGGTATAAGGACACAAGCAGACATCACACGCAATCAGCAGCTCGGGGAACAAAGAGCAGATTGTCCTAACCCTACCCTTGATCAGTTTTGGGTTACGGGCACTTTTATAGGCGCAGAGGCTCTCCTTGAGGGATGGCCAACTGTACTCTCAGCCACAGAGCATGTAGTGTGGCTGAAGGTAGGACAAGAAACAAAGAGTAGAATAGAATAGATTGGATTGGAATGGAGTGGAGTGGAGTGTTGGTCTCAATTGTGGCTGTAAGTCTAACCAGCTCAGCCCCAGAGATGAGACAGGGTCCCACTCTCCTGACCTTCCAGAAGAGAATGAAGACTCAACTCTGCCAGCTGGTCTGGTGGTCCAAGGGGGCTGTTTTTAAATGAATCGCTGCAGTTCCTAAATTAGTAACATGGTTGTCAAGTGAATAGGGTTTACCCCTTGACTTTGCTTGTCAGAAGGTCGCAAAAGGGGATCATGGGACTCCTGGGACACTGCGACCATCATAAATGTGAGTTGCTTGCCAAATGTTTGAATTTTGATCGTATGACTGTGGAGATGCCGCAACGGTCATAAGTGTGAAAAAAGTTATAAATCACTTTGTTCGGTGCTGTTGTAGATTTGAACCCTCATTAAAAGAACTGTTGTAAGCCAAGGACTACATATATAATCATATACCAAATATCTCATATTGTATATCATAATAAAACAAATAAAAAAAACCAAACTCAGTGGCAGATTTAGCCAATCAAAGGACAAAGTTGATCAGCCTTAATCTTGGTTAGGTTCTTTTGAGATCTAGCAGGTAGAGGGACAACATCCTGCCATTCCATAGGAGACCCCTGGCTTTGCTCCCCATGATATCACAAATGTTATCAAAGGCTTATCAAGGGAACCCTCCGTATCGCACCCACATTATTTTGGGAAATAAGAGGCCCCTTGGGTAATGACATCAGACATTGTGTTGTGAGAACACAAACAATGCAGTGATGTCATGGCCCCTGGGGCAGAGATATAAAGGCTAAAGATATGAAGAGGAAAGCTGTGGAGAGGAGGATCCAACGAGTGAAGAGTAGACGCTTGCAAAGTTTGGAATATTAGAATATCAGGTAAGACTGCACCTTGATTCTGCAGGATGGGATGGGATGGGATGGGATGGGATGGGATGGGATGGGATGGGACGGGACGGGACGGGACGGGACGGGACGGGACGGGACGGGACGGGACGGAACAGAACAGAACAGAGCAGAACAGAATAGAATAGAATAGAATTATTTATTGGCCAAATGTGATTGGACACACAAGGAATCTGTCTCTGGTGCATAAGTGTACATACAAACAACAAAATGATAGATCATAGATCATAGCTCATAAATTATAGTTACAATCATTAATCATAAGATACAAGGAACAACTGATAAATCATAAGCTCCCTAGGGTGTTGGCTATTCCTATCGGCATAGTATAATCTGCAAATTAGATAAGTTCCCCTTCTATTCCATGTAGGTGTAGATCCGTTAAAGACTACTTGTTGAGTACGGTTTGTTAGCCAGTTAAAAATTCATCCGGTGGTGATGCTGTCTATCCCACTTGTTTCTAGCTTACCAAGAAGTAGGTTCCGGTCTACTTTGTCAAATGCCTTGGTGAAATCTATTTTCCACAGCGTTTCGCTACTAATTTAGTCACTTTGTCAAAGAATAAAATAAGATTGCTTTGACTTGATCTGTTTTTAACAAACCCATGCTGGCTTCTAGCTATAACTTTATTTGTAGATGTTGGTGTGTTTGTTTTTTGATTATCTTTTCCAGTATCTTCCCAAATATTTAGGCTTATTGATCTGTAGTTTCCTAGGTCTGATTTTTGTTTCCTTTTTTGGAGATGGGCATCACATCAGCTCTTTTCCAATCCTCTGGTAGTTCCCTGGTGCTCCAAGATTTTTGAAAGATATGGTACAATGGTTCTGAGATAACATCTGCCAGCTCCTTCAAACTCTGGGATGCAATCCTTCATGTCCTGATGGTTTATATTCCTCAACATCAGACAAGTGTCCTCTCTCTTTTTTGTTTTGTTGCTTATTTTAACTTTTATTTCTAGTCTGCCTTTTACAGTTATGTTTTTGGTAGGTTGGGCTATAGTTTCTTTTTGCGTGAAGACCAATACAAAGAATGAGTTAAGCAGCTCTGCTTTCTCTCTGCTGCCTGTTACTTCCTTGCCGTCTGAAAGTCCTGAAAGGGGACTTTCAGTTTGGTTGCTGTACAAAACCAGACAGTTGTAGAGGTACAAATGAGAGACTCCTTAATTCCTCTGTAGAACTGGATCAGCAGCTCCTTGGGCAGTCTAAGCTTTCTGAGTTGACACAGGAAGAACATGTGATAGATAGATAGATAGATAGATAGATAGATAGATAGATAGATAGACAGACAGACAGACAGACAGACAGACAGACAGACAGACAGACAGGAGCACCAAGGACCCCTCCTTTCAACCTGGAGTTACAAACCTTCTCCTTTCTCCTTCCAGTTTCAGCACTCACTGTTCACGACAGGATGGATCATATGTTGAATAAGTTGCCCTTCCTGAAAAAGAAGAAGGACAACAAGGAGTCCCATGCACAACTCAATAATAATGAGCCACGGCGGTGGGACAACCAGGAAGTCCACTTCTCTGGCTCACACCCATCCACTTCCTCAGCCACTCACCGAACCACGCAGGTCTTGCCTCTGCTTGTGAAGACTTCCCCAGCTCCGGTGGAGGTCAGGAAGAAGGTTCAGCCTCCAGCGCAGGTGCTGCCTGATTTGGCACACGGGACAACTTTCAGGACCCCTCCTAGGGCTCCTCAGGTGGAGATTAAGCCTCCCTTGCCAAGGAGGCCCGAGAGGGAAATGGCTCCAGGGAGAAAACGCACGGCAGATGCCATCCTGCCTTTATATCCAGGTATATACGCTACAGGGCTGGGCTACCTATGGAACCAGCCTTGTCCTATCACATCAGCCCATTGATAGCCACGCTATCAATCAATCAATCAATCAATCACTCAATCAGAACAGAGCCGGAAGGGACTTTGAAGGTCTTCTAGTCCAACCTCTATACATCCGCTATACAACCCCAGACAACTGGCTATCCGGTCTCTTCTTAAAAGCCTCCAGTGATGAAGCACCCACAATTTCTGGTGGCAAGCCATTCCGCTTGTTGATCGTCCTCACTGTTAGGAAATTTCTCCTTAATTCCAGGCTGCTTCTCTCCTTGAGTAGCTTCCATCCATTGTTTCTCTTCCTGCCTTCTGGTGCTTTGGAAAATAAGTTGACCCCCTCCTCTTTAATCTTATATTTTTTGAAAAAAAATTGTCATCCTAAATTAATCTTCATATTTTATGGTTAATTTTATATACTGTTTTACATGTTGATTGCACTGGAGTTCAGAGTTCCTACTCAAGATGGTTGTCTAAGGACAAGAAGATCAGGGACTCGAGACTGATGACACGTTTGACCCCTCCCTCAGGCTCAGCCTGGTGATCCACTACACGCACTTTTTCTCTCTTTGCTTTGAGAAGGCGTGTCTCTTCAAATTCCCCATCAATCTCAGTCTGTCTCTTCTTCTCAGAACTCTCTGACGAATGCTTCCGAAATTTGTGGGAGACCAAGAAGCCGCTAAAATGCAGACCCGTCAAAGAAGTCTTGGACTTGATGGACGAGAGAGAAATATTAGAGACCATCTTGGACCACCTTCGTCCTCTCCAGGTAAGCAGCTTGGTTTATGTCACAGGGCCCCCGAAGGTCCATCGTGGAGAGGTTGCAGAATCCAGGGCTGCCTCAGTGGGGATCATTTATCACAAAAGTAGACAAATGTGGTGATCAAGAATTTCCTGAACTACGGGGCCCTTTGTAGAAGGAAGGTGGAACCAGCATGGAATGATCGCCTCAACGATTTTGGACTCTGCCTTGACATCAAGACCACTGGGTACTTAGAGACTGTCACCATCCCTGGAATGCTTCAAATCAATGGAGAACGCATAAGGAAGATGGACATTTTTTGGTATCTGGGATCCCACCTCCAAGGCAATGGTGACATCAATGGAGCGGTGCGAGCAAAGGTGAATGCAGCCTGGATGCGTTGGCGAGAACTCGCCGGTGTCTTATTGGACAGACAAATGCCAACCTGTCTTAAATCCAAGATTTACAAGGCAACCATCTGCCCTGTTTCATTCTATGGCACTGAATGCCGGGCAGCAACAACAGGGAACAAAAGCTACCTGCATGCCATGGAAATGCAAAGGCTCCGTTGGATATCGGGCATCTCCCTTCTCGACCACATCACAAATGACACCATTTGACAGCATTTTGGTATGGCACCAATTACAGAGAAGATGAGAAGATGAGATGGTATGGATGAGATGGTACGTCCAGAGAGCAGCACCTTCCATCGTGGTCAAGACTGCCTACCAACTAGAAGTCAATGGCCGGCAACCTCGTGGGCATCCAAAACTGAGATGCAAGACACCATCAACAAACCTGGAAATGCAGCTGTCCACACAAAGCAGCATTCAACGACCCAAAAAGCGGACCCTGCACCTGCCGGAATATACCAGGAAATGTTCTGCCCCAGTTACGAACCCCAAAGAACACAATATACACCACGTCTGTACCAAACTTAAGTTTACTAAATTACTTCAGTCTTTGACAAAGCAAGGCTGTTAATAACGTTCTTAACAGCCTACAAGAGTCTTGAGATAATATAATCAAAATCTTACGAGGGTTGGCAGAAAGCCCAGAAGCAATTATGCAGAGAATCCAGAACAAAAGTAGAGTGAACGAAAGTTGTCCCCTACAACTTGCTTCACTCAGCATTCCTCCTTAAATAGGCTAAGGGAGTGGCCAATTAGTCTCCAGATTTACTCTCGAGGAGCCCTCCTCCTGAGGAGCCACTCCTGCCTTTTGGCAGCTCTGCGTGGCCGTGCATCAAGAAGAGGCTCCTCCTCTTCATCGTCTTCACTTAAAGGAGCCTCTGGAGGTTCTGAAGGCCCTGGCTGAATCCCTGCCTCTGGCACTACATCTTCTCCAGCCTCCTCACTGTCCGGCTCGAGCGCCAGCTTCACAGGCTGCTGGCACAGCACCACACCAGCCTCCTCGTTGTTGGAATCAGCCACAATCTGCACAGGCCACTGACAGGCCACAACAGGAGGCCTCCAAGGTCCCTTCCAACTCTATGGTTCTATTTCTAGAAATATGGCCCCTGTGATCCCAGCATTATTTACAGCAATGTTTCCCAACCTTGGCAACGTTAAGATGTCTAGATTTCAACTCCCAAAGAGTTCATGCTGGCTGGGCAATCATGGGAGTTGAATCCAGACATCTTAAAGCCACCATGAGTGAGAAAACTGATCAATAATGATTGCCGGCTACTTTTTTCAACCCATTCATTAAAATGCGGACAATTGAATTTGGGCCACGCCACATACAAGACAGCTGTTCCACCATAAATCATGGTTCAATCTTTCTCAGGAAACGGAATAAACATTTAGTGAAAGCAGGAAGGAAGGAAGTGTAATATTTTTCTGGATTTCTGTTTTGATGAAATAAATCAGCATTTGGTGTGGGCAGCATGCAATGATGCTAGATGGACACTAGATGGCACTTCTCTGCAAGGAAGGTTGACCCAGTTTATGCAAAACTAGCCCACCTGATTTTCTTCTTCATCTAGAAATGAAATTAACTGGATTTTGTGACTTTGCACGCCACCACATGCAAGAACCATATCTTCAAAGCACTATTAGGAGGGCCAGAATTTGGAATTGACAGCAGCATTTTCATAAAGACCACAAAAGAGAAAGAGAGTTTTCCTTTTTATATATATACTGATTTTTATTCACTTCAAAGATAAAATAAAAGCTAGTACAAAAAACAAAGACAAAAATTACAAAAGAAGAAGGAGGAGGAGGAGGAGAAGCAGGAGGAGGAGGAAGAGGAAGAAGAAGAAGAAGAAGAAGAAGAAGAAGAAGAAGAAGAAGAAGAAGAAGAAGAAGGGGAGGAGGGGGAGAAGAAAAGGAGAAGGAGGAGGAGGAGAAGAGCAACAACAACGCAGATATGGGGTTGATTTGATTGATAGACATCAGATTTCTATATCTGAGATATTTTTCAAAGAATTGTGATATAAAATAGCAATTTAATAAATATATGTAAATATAAATATGACATTTTATAATTATTTGTTAGATCCACTGTGTAAGGGAGAGATTTAGATTATATTTATTGGAAAACATCTCTCAACATTCAATCAGAGTGGATGATGTATGTTTAATGTTGGCCTATGCAAGAGAATCTGGGTGCTTTGCTAGTGGCGGGCTGTTCTTTTTCTTTGTTCAGGAGGAAGAAGGATGGGAATCGGGCATCTAGATCCCTCATTCCCATTCAGTTGTGCCTCTCATTCAGGGCTCTGAAACTTAGAGATTTTCAAAAGGCCATATGGTGCCTTCAATCTTTGCACAGATTTTGCTCACTGATGCGCATGGGATCTATGTGAACAGATCAAAGCCAAGCTATCTTTTTTTTTTACACATCACTTCAATATTTTAGGAAGAAAGAGTCTATATAAAGCCAAGGAATTCAGAATCTTTTCCAAAATAATACTTTTTTTTCCTCAATAAAGTGGGGAGCCTTTATAAAATATGTGTGACATCACCTTATCATTGATAATGAAGGAAAGGAGCCGATGAAAGGAATTTTTGAAAGCCAACCCAAGAATCTCTAAAGAGGGTTAGAAAAAGTCTTGCTTGAAACCCTGATGGGCCCCTCACAGGGCAAGCAATGATTGCATTCATGTGACATACCAAGCCATGATTTGCTCAGTTGTGGTTTGTTGAATAAATCATAATGGGCAACATTGCATGACATAAAAGCCAGGCATTCAGGATCACCACCTAGTTTCTATTTGTCATTAACCAGTGAAACAGCTTGCCTTCAGAGGTTGCAGGGGCTCCATCACTGGAGGCTTTTAAGAATAGCAATAGAATTTCCAGGAAGCAATAACAATGGAGACATGGGAAAAGATCTGGGTCAGAAATGTGAAGTTTACGCAGGCACAAAATTTGAGAGAGAATTTTTATAAAATGTTTTATAGATGGCATTTAGATCCTAAAAAGTTATCATGTATGTATTCTGAATTACAGCCTAAATGCTGGAGATGTGATTGTAATGATGCTACTTATTATCATATATGGTGGACATGTAGAAAGGTGAAAGCTTTCTGGATAAAAATATGGTGGAACATACAGAAGATTTTTAAGAGAAGGATAGAATTTAAACCACAATTATTTTTGCTGGGTATTGTCACAGATTGTACTGTTACAGAGACTAAGTTGATGTTAAATTTTATAACTGCAGCAAGACTTTTGGTGGCGCAGTATTGGAAGAAGGAAGAGTTACCTACTGTAGCAGAATGGACATTGAAAGTGTCAAATTTTGCAGAGATGGCAAAAATATCGGCTTATTTGAAAGATCATACTCAAGAGAGATTTATTTTGGACTGGAAACAATGGCTTGATTATATACAAAATAAATATGGGACTAAAAAGTTGCAAATAGCATTTAAATGATAAGTGAAAGAATTATGTTTTGATTGGTTAATTATATATTAAGGGAGTTAAAGATCAGAGGTGTCTTAAAGAGGAACTTATAGTTGTTTGACATATGTTTGAATAAGGGAGAGATGTGACTTATCTCTGTGTTTTGCTTTGGGAAGCCAGGAGTGGAGAGGGAGGATGGGGTGGGGTGGGGAAAAATTTTTTAAAAATGTATTGTAAAACTTTTTAATACAAAATAATAATAATAATGTTGTTCATAGTAACATGGGACTGACCCCATTTAAGGTAATAAGCATTTTCGACTTTGTCCCAATGACGGAATACTCAAGGGAACCCCCCCTCCTCAGTAGTTTGATGGATTGGCTGTCAATGCTAAAAGCAGCATAGGAAAATGTCAAGAAAGCACTAGCTAAGGCAGTGAAGACCTGTAAGCAATAAGCAGACAAACACAGGGCCCCACAATGGCTGTTCCAGATGTGGGAGAAGGTTTACCTCTCCACAAAATACTTAAGGTTGAAACTCCCCAGCAAGAAGCTGGGACCTAAATTCATGGGGCCATTCCCCATAGTAAAGATCACAGTGCAATTGAAACTACCCTGACTGTTGGGGAAAATACACCTGGTATTCCACAGCAGCCATTTAAAATCCGTGATCAGGTCAACCCTGAAACCACTAACCCATGAGCCTCCGAACCCAGTGGTCATAGGAGGCCAAACCCAGTATGAGGTGCAATGCATCGAGTCGAGGTGCACAGGGGGCAACTGCAAAACTGAAGTAAAGGGCTATCCTCTATAAATTACTTGTGTGTCCAATCACACTTGGCCAATAAAGAATTCTATTCTATTCTATTCTATAAGAGGCATCCTGGGTAAAGAGCAGAAACATCCAAGCTTCATAGCTAAATTCCATGAAAGGAACCCAACAAACCCAAAACACACCTTTAAAATTTATATCGATTTTTCCTTTGCACAGGTTGCCTTCAGGAAGTTAGGGAAGCTGAATGTTTGTTTGTTGTTTGTCAAATATGTACAAGATAGCAGGTATAAATATGACATGAACATGAATGTAGGAAATGAATACAAATAAATGGGACCAGTAGGACAGAGACGATAGGCACCCTGGTGCACTTACGGACCTCTTAGGAATGGGGTGAGGTCTACAGTGGAAGGTCAACTCTTTTTCTTGAGATCAACTCACGAAGCTTCCCTAACCTGCTTTTGAGTTGCCATAGGCAGGGGGATGGGGAATCAAGCCTCGCAGCTGCATCAAGAAATTTGCACCTCAGTCAAAACAACACCAGCCAAAGTCAAGGCCATCTCCACAGAATGTCAGCATTCCAGAAAACCCCTCTGCAATTAAAAACTCTGAAGCAAACATCTCTCAAAGTTCTTTTTTATTTGAGTCAGAAACCAGTAATGGCCAGAGGGAGGGATGGCTGTGACCCATGAAGTTGTTTCATTGAGGAGTGTGACTGATGACACACCTCGAGGAAAGGGGGAAACAGGGTCGGAGGCAAGGCACGAACTGAGTGGGGTCAGAGCTGGCTTCACTAGGTCTGTGCCGATATGTTGCTCCTAATAAACAACTGGATTTTTCTTGAAACTTTGCTTAAGGCTCCTGCTTTCATTAGGGCATCGGTCAGAACCCTTACATAAAGAAGAAAAGGTTTATTGTTCTTCCTACCCAGGATTTAGCAGGTAATAAAAGAGTAAAGCCTGTCTAAATGGGAAGACTTAAATAATTTGACTTGATCAATTTTATGAGATTTCTGTTAAAAATTCTTAGATGTGCATCTATAATAATAGCATGTAGAATTGAATGGGATTGAATTGATTGTGATATGTTTGGCCATTCGGCAAATTAAGTAAGCTTCTCAGCTTGGGCTTAAAGCTGTGGAAAGTGGACAGTGGTTAGGACCTTCAATCACATTTTTTATTGAAACTGCTCCCTGAGTTTTCGCACTGCTTGGTACACAGTGGGAAAAACAAGCTACAGATTGCCCAAGGAAAGAAAAAGTGGAGATTTAAAGGGACAAAATGTCCAAAGGTCTGAAATGTTGTTTAATAGTGTGTGTGTATGTGTGTGTACCTGTCTATGTGTAATAATCTCCAAACCTGAAGGAGGATGAGACCCTCTAATAGAATAGAATAGAATAGAATAGAATAGAATAGAATAGAATAGAATAGAATAGAATAGAATAGAATAGAATTCT
>JANHFM010385586.1:0-14298 GCA_032468115.1 Grayia smithii
TCTGGGTCCTCAGTTTACCTACCCTGAAAGGATGGAAGGCTGAGTCAACCTTGGGCCTGGTGAGATTCGAACCAATAGTAATTGCTGACATCTGGAACTAAGCTGAAACACTTAGCCAGACCTTAGCCAGACCTAATTGAATCCTTTTTCCAATAGAACATTCTAACATTTCCCAATAATTGAAATTGAGAAGAGCAGGACCTGTATGAACCACCTGGAAAACTTTATAATATTCTCAGAGACACAGCTGCTTTTTTCCCCTTCATCTAAGGATAATGGAGAACTGATTGACAGCAAGAAGCGTGGCATACAGATTAGTCTCTGCATAGGCTGGTCTATGTTTAGAACAAGAAAATCCAGTTGACCATAGCACTTTTTTCTTTGGTTGTTCAATGCTAACTAATAAAAAGTATGACCTGCAGAGGTCTCCTACATCTGGCTTGGATAAAACAGAACACTAGATGTTTAGCAGCATATTAATGACAAAATGTTCTGAAATGCTGGAGTCTTTCTTCCAGTAGATGCAAATAGGTACTCAAAAAATATTTGCAGCAAGAGTGAAGTCATCCACTGCTACTTCCTAAGATGCATCCATATAATACTTCCATTTCTATTCAACCAGAAATATAATTACGATAGTAACAGAATCACTGCTGAGACATCCAGAAGAAATAATGCTTTGCATCTCTTAGTGGAGATCATCAATTGGAGCCAACAATACCCAGTCTGAACTTTAGTTACATTGGATCAATGTAATTACGCTCAGAGGATTTGATCAACTTTTTCAACAACTCTTTGTATTGTATTAAGTGATACATTCTTTTTTTATAATAGTTTTGTTAAAAATTACAATTACATTAGAACTAATACAAAATTAAAAAATAGGTGAAAAAAGAAAAAATGAATAAGACTATAGCAAAGAAATATATAAAACATGACTTCCCTGTTCATCATAGCAGGTATAAATAATTTTAGTAATTTATCACCTCCTAAAATGCAACAAATGATCTCTTTTCCCCAAAACCCAATTCTTTATCTATAAACAAATCCTCAAACCCCTTGTCATTTCATTCCTGATGTCAGCAAAAAACTATTAAGGGTTACCAAAGATAACATATCTATTTTAACCTTGATCAAATAAACCAACCTTATATTTCTTCCTTCTACTTCTAACAATCTTCATCTGTGGTATCTCTAAACAGTGACGTAGAACTTGATTTTACTTTCTTGATTTGTTATTTGTATATACCTTTCAATTATTAAGACATAAACCTGTTTCTTTTGTATGTTTATTGTAACACTTCTATGTCATTTTTTTGCAGCCTCTCATTTTTAAATCTACTTTCAAATCAATCTCAGTCTTGTCATGTATATTCCTCTTTCATAACATCCTTTAAACACAATCTAGCTATAGAGGCAGACACTCTTAAAACTAACTTCAGGATCCATTGTTTGAAAACATCCTTCAATGTGTCCAATGTTAACTTATCTTGCTTTAATCTGTAAGTCGAGTTTGTGTGTTATTTGCCTATAATTGTAATTAGTTCCTTTTAGGGTCCAATTTTTAAAGTCTTATTATTTTAAAAAAATTCAAAACAAAAGCATTTTTCCATAGGAAGGATTCTTATAATTCATTCCAAAATATTTCAAGTTTATCTGCAAACTTTGTCTGTTTATAAGTTTTAATCACCTTTTGCTGTTCCATATACATAAATTGTATTTAAACTTTTACTAAGGATTGAAGGAAACCCACCCAGTGTGATAAAATTTATCAATCCAAAGATTCCTAATAGCTGAATAGCAGTCTACAATAAATTTCCATAAGTGATTAGAAAATGAAACTGTTTCAACTGTTCTAACTGTTAGGTCTTTTAAAACTTTGGCTAAAATTCTAACCAACACTTTAATGTTTTTTTTTTTTGGCAACGTTTCGACAAGCTCTCTAACTTGTCATCGTCGGGCCCCTACCCTCAGCTTAGAAGTTGTGAGTATGCTGCGAGATCAGAGTTGTCGCCCCTCTATATTCACTGCTACTGAGGTATGCTGGTTAGCCTGCAGCTCTGTGTCCTGATTGGAAGGTGGCAGTTTTTTCTCCTGCTTCCTTATCTTAGCTGAGGCCTGGTTGCGTGTTAAAGGCCCAGCGCTCTCTTCTTCCCTATCACTGACTGTGTTCTGTAGAAAGGGAAGGATTCTGGTAGGCATCATAACTCCTACTGATTGCTTATTGGGATCTCAGCTTATCTTCTGGTTCGGTTCATTCTCTCTCCCTAGTGTTAGCCATCATTTGCAAAGAGGGGAGGATTCTGGCAGGCATTACAACACCACTGGTTGCATGTTGGAAACTCTGTCTATCTTCTGATGTTAAAACTTGAGCTTTCCTCAGTGCAGGTCTCCAAATACTTGATAACCTAGAGGCGTCATCTCGTCTATTCATATTCTGCGGCTTCATTTCAATTTCAATGGTCTCCCTAATTATTCTTTTATTAAGACGTTCTTCTTTCACCACTGTTCTGGTATTGTTGAAATCGATATCATGTCCCGTGGCCTTCATGTGTTGTACCAGGGAAGAAGTTCTCTGTTCCTTTTCACTGCATTTTTGTGTTCTTCTAACCGCACACTTATTCGGCTATTGGTCTGTCCAATGTAAGATGACTGACAGGAAGCACATGGCACTTCGTATACCCCTTGGTTTTCCAGCTCAATTTTATTCTTGGGTTTCCTCAACATCATCGATATTTTTCTATCTGTGCGGAACACCATTTTTATTTTTTGTTTCTGTAGTATCTTACCAATTTTATCGGGCAGGATAAATTTTATATAGGGCAGGATGGCTTTTCCCATATTCTGTTCTTCTTTTTCTTGGGTTTCACTTTGTCTTGATGTCCCCTGCCGGATTACACTTCTGATTTTATTCTCATGAAACCCATTTGCCATTAATACCTCTGTGAGAATCTGCAGCCTCATCTGCTAGACATTTAGTTCTAGTGATTAAAGTTTTTGCCACTGAACTTATTTGCGAGGGATGATGGTGTGAGTGTGCATTCAGGTATCGATTAGTGTGTGTCTTCTTTTGGTAGACGCTGTGTCCTAGGGTGCCATCAGTTTTCTTATATATTAATACATCTAAGAAAGGGAGTTGATTTTCAACCTCCATCTCCATAGTAAATTGTATCTTTGGATGCATGTTATTCAAATGTGTTAGAAAATTGTCCAGCTTGAAAACTAGCCATATTGCTGGAACTGGAGGAAAACTCCTGGCTAGACCAGCCAAAATAGGAAGTTTAGTTCTACTTTTAGAAGGCTAGTTCTGCTTTCTGCTCTCCTATGGAGGTCTTCTATGCTGTTTCCAGATTTCATGGTGCATTCTTTCAGAGTTGCTTTGGTTTCTCTCTGACTTTGCAACAGCAGCCAAGGTTTATTTATTTATAGAATCTATATGTTATCCCAATCCAATCAAACTATGTTTACAAGTGGGGTGAAGGCTAGAACACATGCAGGGGAGAAATTCATGCCAAATGCAACCGAATACAGCTTAGAGCCTATCATTAGACCTGTTCTATGGCAGTGAGAAAGTTTTCTTCTCAGCGTGATTCAGTAGTGCTTCTCTGTGTTTAAGGGGTCTGTTGCAATATGCCCAACTTTGAAGATTATGTTGCCACATTCACCACAACTTAGTCTCCACAGTCAACACAACTCCAGAAATAGAAGTATTGAGAGCACCATCCTGCCCTGGTTTATTGATGAGTTTTAATTGTTGAGGCCTGAGGAGCTGGACAGGGTCCTTGAAAATGTTTGAATTACCACTTTGTGTGCATGATCCTTGCCCTTTTTGGCTTATCAAGTTTTGTAGGGAGGGACTGTCTGACTGGGTCTAGGACATCCCTCACTGGGAGAGGGAGCAGTTCTAGCTTTTTAACAAAAGAACTGAATAGATGGTTTCTGAAGAAACCAAGCCTGAATCCAAAGGATGAAAACAGCTAAAGACAAGACCAATGGCCAATATGCCCCTTCTAGATAAGATGCTTGAATAATGGGTCCTGAGTGTTCAACTCCAGGGTGTATTGAATAAAATTGATTTTAAATATCACTTTCCATCTGGTTTAAGAAACTGGTAAGAACAGAAAGGTAAGATTTTACTGTATCTCTCCTGGAACCTGAGCATGGGTCCTCAGCCAAATATTATACCTTAATATTCCATCTTTAAACCACTTCCAACTTACTGTTATGTTATTGTTCAGTTTGGAGCAGGTAACCCTATACCTGTGATGGCGAACCTATGGCACATGTGTTGGAAGTGGCACACAGAGCCATCTCTCTGAGCACGCCAGCAATCACCCATTGCTCTTCTGGGTTCCAATGCCAGCTGGTTTTCATGCAAAGGGGGCACCAGAAACCAGAAGAGCGGCTCCCTGGCACACATGGATGCAACGGGAAGCTGAGCTTCCAGTTTCCAGCATATGCCTGCATGCCAGCCAGCTAGTCTTCATGGGCACATGTGCACCAGAAACTGGAAGACCAGCTTCCTGGTGTGTTCATGCGTGCTGGGGAACTGCACTTCTGGTTTCTGGTGCTCCCCTGCACACACGTTCCTGTTTCAGCACTCGGTGATGAAAAGGCTCTTCGACACTGTTCTATACTGAGAGATCACCTCTTTCAGAGGCTTCATATAGATGCTGAACATGATAAAAGGGAAGACTGAGCCATGTGATACCTCATAATGGAGCATCTAAGGTCCCAAAGGGAAAGGTCCTTTTTCCCTTTGGATCCACTCATTTGAGTAGTAGAACTACCATGAAATAGCACCTCCTATTTTCCAATTTTCATGGGCAGTCCAGAAGGATATTGTCTCAAAGCTGCTGAGAGATTTAGAAGAACAAAGATGTTCTTCTTTGTTACCCCTATACAAGTCTCACAACAGATCATCCATGAGATTGATCACTGTGGATTCTTTCCCATGCCCTGGTCTCTCATGAATCATGATGAGTTGTCTCTCCAGAGTTCCCCATCATTTTGGGCCCACCACTTTCTCCACTACCTTCCCCCCAAAAAGGGAGGTTTGAGATAGAATATGTGTTGGTGAAAATTTGGATTAAACTTCTTTACATCAACTAGTTGGTACAGTGTACAAGTAGCAGAGCTAAGTCAGAGGGATCTCTTACCCTCCTCCCACAGAACATCAGAAAAGCATAATATGACCTGTGCCATCTCAACAGATTCATCCAAATGGCTTCCAGTTTTGACAAATATAAATAATTTTATTCATTATTTGCAATTGCAAGCAATTTCAATTTACAGTAATGTACTCTTCCAGCCATACTTCCCTAGATGGGTCTAAGATAATCTAAACAATGCAGTTGGCTCAATATTTACAATAATGTCAGAAAAGTGGTTTCACTCACCAACTTTGTTATTCTGAGTAGGATTGACTTTGAGCTTGTACCTGTATCTAGCTACATTTACTTCTTATTTTCTGCTGGTGTTGTTCCTTATGTCTCCTCATCACTTCAATTCTTGAAGCTCAGATAATTAAGGAGTTGGTCAAGATCAGTGAGCATGAAACACACTTAATATGTGTATGTGTAAATCTATGTATGCATTGGTTAATTTACACTTTTAATTTTTAATTAAAAAAATTACATGCATTTGCTGACAATTTGGTATTGATTGTGCAAGACCCAATAGAAAACATTGAACATGTTATGAGGAAGATTAAAATGTTTGGAGAAATGGCAGGTTTAAGAATAAATCAATCAAAGATGATAATACTAACTAAGAACATAAAGGTTCAGAAGAAATTGGAATTTAAAACTTTCCGTGATGTCCCGATGCCTGGAGGCAGTGCAGGTCTGGATGAGTAGGATCAGGCTTAAACTCAACTCCTCCAAGACTGAGTGGCTGTGGGTGTCGGCATCTCAGGGTCTAGAGGCCCCATCATTATCGATGGGAGGGGAGTTACTTGCTCCCTCTGAAAGGGTCCACAACCTAGGTGTCCTCCTGGATGCACGGATGTCTTTAGAAGATCATTTGACGGCCATGACCAGGGGGGCTTTTGCCCAGGTTCGCCTGGTGCACCAGCTGTGCCCTTTCCTAGACTGGGATGCCCTCCGCACAGTCACTCAGGCCCTGGTTACTTCTCGATTGGACTACTGCAATGTCCTCTACATGGGGCTGCCCTTGAGGTGCACCCGGAGGCTCCAGCTGGTCCAGAATGCAGCCGCGCAGGTGGTTACAGGAGCTTCCCGTTACTCCTGTGTAACACGTCTCCTGTGCGAGCTGCACTGATTACCAGTGGTCCTCCGGATCTGCTTCAAGGTGCTGGTACTTACCTATAAAGCCCTACATGACATCAGTACTTGCAGGACCACCTTCTGCCTTCATCCCACCGCCCCATGCACTCACAGAGGGCTGCCCTCCTCAGGGTGTATTCAATACACCCTAGAGTTAAACCATCGGCCAGACAATGTCGGTTGGTGGCGCCCAGGGCGTGGGCTTTCTCTGTGGGTGTACTCCCTGGAATGGGTTACCCACCAACCTCTGGACCGCCCCTGACCTTCGCTCCTTCCACCAAGACCTGAAGATGTGGCTATTCCAACAGACTGGCTGACATGATTGGGTTTTTAATTTTTATGTATTTTTAAATTGTTTTAATACTAATTTAAATTTAGATTGTTTGCTGTCTTTTAATAATACCCCAAGTCCCTCAGGAGATGGGCAGCATATGAATTGAACAAAATAAATAAATAAATAAATAAATAAATAAATAAATAAATAAATAAATAAACAAACAAACAAACAAACAAATAAATAACTCTGGTTTTAAAATTGTGAAAAAGGTACAATACTTGGGCGTGACTCTTACTGGGAAAAATTCTAAGCTTTACAAAAATAATTACCACAAAATATGGTGTTTTGCTTATTTTTGAGTTGATACAATAGTCATGTTGCTCTGAAAAAAAAATGGCATAGTTGCTTTTTACCATGAACTATTACAGGACAAAGAGGTTCCTATATATTTAACAGTTGCTTTATTACAAGAGCAGTCTCTAAACGGTTGGAAATAAATACACAGGAAATCTACCACTCTGGTACTAAATAATGTAAACTCCTAAACAATTTAGGAAGCCTTAAATATTACATTGACTGCCCAGAAATTTTCTGTATTGAGTTCAGAAAAGTCTTGATAATCTTATCGTTTGAACCGCAGCATGACACACCCAGCCACCCACAACTCTGTTTTCTCATGTTCAGCATATTAGGAGTTTTTAAAAGGATACATTAAAAAAGTGTATTTGTCCATTATTATATACAAATAACAATATGTCCAGACATTGAATCTGTGCAGGGACCTGCACTTCGGTTGTGTTAGTGATTTGGGTTTGATGTTCCATGCTGGCTGAAGAATTCTGGGAATTGAAGTCTTAATGTTGCTAAGGTTGAAAAACACAATATTAAGTAATAGTCCTTGATTTATACCAGGAGTGTCAAACTCATGTCACCACGGCAGTGTGATGTGATGTATCGGGACTTTTTGCCCCTTTGTTAAAATGGGTGTGGGCGTGGCAGGTGCATGATGTATCTGGCCCATGGGCCAGGAGTTTGACAGCCCTGATTTATACTTATCAGTATCTTTCAAATCGTATTTTCTACACACACACACACACACACACACAAGCCTTTTTATATTTCCCTGGTTAAACACTGATTTGGATATTGGAGATTCAGTTGAAGCGGCTTTGGTAACTGCATCATTCATACTTGTCCTAAAATCCTATAATCTAAAGATATCTTGTTGACCTTTAATTTGAAAATTTAATAAACACAACAGTATAAAGGCATCAATAGATTTAGCCTAAGTGGTGAGCTTAATATTTGTATTCAGTAAATCTGATTTCAAAATTGAAAGAACCAGAGTTGCATGCCAATGGAGATGATGAAAAGTTTCAGTTTTCAAAATGTTCTGACTTTGTACCAGCTGTTTGAAGTGAGAACCAGCCCCCAAGAAATGCATGAATAAATTGGAACAAATCTTGGTTGTTTATATCTAAGCACAATTTTGTCATGCTCTAGTGTAACTAATGCTATTGGGAATGTATAAATGCATTCTCTTAGTGCATGACTGCAAGGACAAAGTTGATTCAGGCTGGCCTATTGAGCTCTGCTGTACTTTGATCTTGCTAAGAAATACCAATTCTGCAGCCAGCTGAATCTAGTGGCAAAAACCAGGAAGTGCAAGCAGAATAGAATAGAATAGAATAGAATAGAATAGAATTCTTTATTGACCACGTGTGATTGGACACACAAAGAATTTGTCTTTGGTGTATATACTCTCAGTGTACATAAGGAGAATAAAATACATTCATTGAGAATAAAAAGATGCAACACTTAGTGATAGTCAGGGTTACTAATAAGCTACCAAATCATACTAGGAAACAAATAAAAACAATATAAATTGAAAGATACAAGCAACATGGTTATAGTAATAAGTGGAAAGAAATAGATACTAGTAAGGAAGAGAATAATAATAATATAGTCTTATTAAATAATTTGACAGCAACAGATCACAACTTTTTCTGTATATGGAGCCTATCATTTTGTTCAATGGTTTGAATGGCCTATTTCTAGCATCCAAAATCTTGTGAGGACATGAATTCCATATGACTTTTGTAAAATCATCTGGAGTCCTCATGAGATTTCTTGCAAGATTTTGGCCATCTTCCATATTTTCATGAGAAATATTTTTAAATAAATGGGATATAGCAGTATTTGTTCGCTTATTTAAAATAACAAATGGATATTCTATTACCTGTGGAATTCTTGCTGAATTGGGTCAGGCAAATCTTTTAATATTTATTAAAATATTAAATATCAGCAATATGCAGATGACACCCAGCTGTATAACTCCGCCCCATGTCCGTTCAGTGAAGCAGTGGATGTGATATGCCAGTACCTGGAAGATGTGAGGATGTCTGGATGAAAGGCTCAGACTAAACCGAGACAAGACTGAGTGGCTATGCATGCTGTCCCCCAGGGACTATGTTTATTTTCCATCCTGGGTTCTGGGTGGGGAGAAATTGTTCCCCTCAGAACGGGTTCGCAATTTCGGTGTCCTCCTAGACCCATAGCTGAAATTGGAGCAACATCTATTAGCTGTGGGTAGGGGAACTTTTGCACAGGTTCACCTAGTGCACCAATTGCGACCCTACCTGGACTAGGAGGCTCTCCTCACAGTCATTCATGCCCTTGTCACCGCATGACTGGATTATTGCAACACGCTCTACATGGGGTTACCCTTGAAGAGCATTCAGAGACTTCAGTTGGTCCAGAACACATCCACGCGAGCTATTTCCCGAGCAATCTGTCCCGAGATACACCCACGTTTCACCAATTCTCTGCGAGATGCACTGGCTTCCTATCAGTCTCCGGGTGCAATTCAAGGTGTTGGTTATTACCTATAAAGCTCTACAATGCTTTCTGGAACCAGCTATCTCCCGAGGTCCGGACTAGCTCCACCCTACTGGCCTTCCACAAAACTTGGCTTTTCCAGCAGGCATGGGGCCATTGATCTCGCTATTGTGACTCAGCAAGATCCGGCACCAGATGGGATATGAGTGTTCTATGATTTTATTGTTTTAGTTCATTTTAAATTTTTATAATGTATTATGTTATTTGTTGTGAGCCACCCAGAGTCCTTTGGGAGTTGGGCAGCATATAAATTTTTATTATTATTATTATTATTTTATTTGTTTTTTCCAAAGGACTAACTAAACACTGAATTTAATGTAACATAAAAGTTGTATTTCTTATAGTACTAAGTAGATACATATAAAATTGTAAATTTTTTGACTACATTATAAATTGGTCATTTCCCCCCCTCAACATTTCTGTTCCACATTTAATAGAAGTTTTGGATTCAGTCCATTGTACCTGAAGCATTAATAGTATAATGGTTCTGAGAAAACAATAAATCCATAAAACTATTAGCATACAGTTTACTTTTAGGCATTTATTGTTAACTGTCAACCCTGGTCAGGCAACTCTGGACTTTTCCAAGTCAATCTATATTTTATTTATTTATTTATTTGTCAAACATGTACAACATAGTATAAGTATGAACATAAGCATGAAAAAAAGGAAGTAAATACATATAATTGGGGATGGTAAGACAGGGACAGTAGAATATAGAATTATTAATTATTACATTGATTAAATTGTTAATTTAGCAATTGTTAATTGTTAAAATTGTGTTAAAATTGTTAAAATTGTGGTGGAATACAGAACTGTTAAAATTGTGCTACTTTGCTGAATATAATGTATAATACAATAACTGTCTGGATCAAGAAAGTATGGGAAGATAATAATTTCATCACTAACTTTGGATCTGCAATGACAACACAGCTACTGATAACTTCTAAACATCTTTAAAAGACACACAAATGTGACAGCCTAAAATACTCTTTTTCCAAGCCAGCTAGCTTAACCTCAAGCCTCATTAGGAATAAACTATTGTGCTTCCCCTTTTTATTTATTCTCATTAAGCTGCTTTCTCTTCTATTACTGCAATCACCCCATGAAATGATAAATTTTGAAATGTGGTTGCTCCTTGTTATGATAATAATCCCCAAGCCAAGCCCACAAAAGTTCCAGCAGTTTTCATCCTCCAGGAAGAGCAGTTGTAATGGGCATTTTAATGATTGGTGATTATAGTCAGACCTCAAAATGTATCTCAAGATGTGTTGTGATTACAAATCCCAGAATTCCTATGAAATATGCCTAGTGAGCTTTCTAAGTGGCAACATCCAGTTCTGATCAGCTACAGCTCCCTAGGTTTCAGGAATGTTTTAAAAGAACTAAAAAAGAAACAGGTTTGTATATGGCACCTTTTATAGGAAAAATACCCTGCCTATGAAAAAAAGAGACATGACTTAGAAAAAGAGAAGCCAAAGAACTGACCCTTCTGCAAATTAGAAGAATGGCAGGTTCTACAGCAATTTCAAGATTACTTTGGAATCATCTGCATGAAGCATTAGGTGCTGTTAGTGCCAAAGAGCATCAAATGGCATAAGAGAACTTACTGTCATATTTCTTTTCTTTCTAGAAGGCAGCCATGTATGTACAAAAGCTTATTAGCGCACCAGGACAAATAACAGTCTTCCTTCCATATAAGAAGGCAAAATCTAGACGTGGTGGTGGAGGAGTCATATCTGTTTCCAGTTTTTAGTCACCACAGTAGGTATGAATGAATGTGAATTGGTGTGATTTTTTTAATGGCTTTTATTCTGTTTATTGTATGTATTATTGTTATAAATAGTCTGGAATTAGTTGGAATACAGTGCTGTATAAATAAGTAAAATAATGAAGCATAAAGTTTAAAAGAAAAATGGGGAGAAATGAGGGAAATAAATGGGAATGAATGAATGTTTGAGACACTCTGCTTAGAGACAGAAAAACTGATAGGTAAATAGGTCAATCAAAGAGAAGTCTAACAATATATGGATTTGGGGGAAAGGTAGAGAGGGGATGAACAGACACATTTACAAGGCAGAGAAAACTACTGACTACTCCTTCTCGTGATGTCTTTCCAACAGACATTGTTGTCTAAATAAAGCAATTGAAGTGTGAGGTCAAACTCTGTATATAGAAAACAAAAACAATCATTTTCCAACTCCAAAGAGCTTTACTAGGTACAGAATTTAACAAGTGAATCTAATTCATTGGCTAGAAGATTATGCCTTACAAAATAACCATGATACAACAAAACTTGTCCTGCTCAGCCATGAACTGTCAAATTGATTCAATTCACTCTGAATTAGATGAATGAGAATTCAACTTAATTCATTGTTTACAAATGATTTGACAAGCTGATTAGACTCGACACTTTGTTAAAATCAACATGCAGTTGACTTTCTGAATCAAATGTTTATAGCTTTCATATATTTGCTATAATAATGATCATTAGGTTGTAATCACTACCCATATTTAATGTAATCAATGATCCTGTAGACACATGATACCATATTACACAGTGTTTCAGTATTGGGCTACATCTTGCAGAATTTCAGATTTGGACAATTCTAGTACAAACATGCTATATTTAGTGTCTTTAATAATAGAATTGTATGAGAGGAAAAATATCATCAGAGATACCAGTAATGAATAATATTTATAAGCCAGCCACCATGAAGATAAATAGTTGTATAAATGTATACTAGCCTCTAAGAAATGAGTTTGGGATTAGCTCTCTTAAAAGAAAACTGTTGAAAAGCATAAGCTATTTAATCATTATTGTTGTTCTTGTTTTAAAAGCATTGCCAAACACATGCTTTCAAATAATTGTAGAATGGAAGCAGTCATCATTTCTCCTTGTTGCATAGATTTTATATATGAGAGAATCAAGATATTCATTTACAATAGCTCAGTTCTTAGCTCTTGGCCATTTTACTGCACCCCCAATTTTTATAGTCAATGACATAGAATTACTCAGAACATTGGGAAATTGTGATGTGATGTAATTTGTATTGAATTGTACTGAAAGGGTGGAAGCATAACCCAAGTTAATTCTTTTTATTAAAATACATCGTCATAGATCAAACATGACCTAAACTAGGTATGCAGTTATTGTCTTTAGCAATTCTTGTGCATTTATTTAGTTTGTGCATTTTCAGACAATCTCTCTCTAAAATGATTTCAATGTATGACTATAAAATAAATTCATAAATTTATAATTCTCATCCTGGGCAAGAAATTCTTTGGAAAAAATACTGTTATCTTGTGAAATGTTTGTATGATGTAAGTTTGTGTTGAGTTTGTGTGTGTGTGTGTGTGTGAGCTCCTTGTTAGCATTTTTAAAAAACCTTTGTTCTGGATAAAATTCTGGCTAAATTGAAGCAGAGAATTGAAGATTTAGATATTCATATAGACAGACTCAATATTTCTTTACCCCCCTATTGTTTGATTGTACCTCCTGCCTCCCCCTGCCTCTTCATCTTTTTTAAAAAAACATTCTACATACCCTCACAGGGCAACTGGCTTCCTAAGGGAGCTTGTGATTGATCAAATGTCCCTGAAAGACCAAGGACAACATTGTGGCAGAGTTCAGTGGCCAGACAGTGAATTTAGCCTGGCACAGTCTTTCCACAGTAAGGAAAGATTGTGAGACCACCCTGTTTCACTCCAGAAGCTGCTCCTCATGAGAAAACTGCAGGAACTGAGGTTGACTTTTGAGTTGAATGGCTGGGAACTGAACAATTTCAACTAAGCACACAGCTGTAATGCAAGGTTACAAGGTTCATATAAACCTTACTTTCTTAAATATGTTTAATGAAATTAAATTTACAGCTAAAAAGAAATTTTCTGAGTGGGAGGATAAAGAATTCCACTTGATGAGTCAACATTCTTTCCGGACTAAAAAAAGAGAAAAGAAATAGTTTTAAAGATTTTAAAACCTTTTGGCAAAAAGCATAATAAGGAGGGAATGCAAAAATGTTAAAATAATAATAATAAATTGAAAGTACTTTGAGCCTTAGTTGTGGGGGAATGCTTCCCTCCTCCTTCGCTTTTAGATGGGAAATAACAAATACTGATTAGGCTGGATAAGTATTTCTCATATTAGAAAAAGGAAGAAATGAGAAAGGCAAACAAACAAACCAATAAAAATCCTTCATTTCCTTAATGTAAATCAATTTCCTCAAGATGGCACCGAGTTCTATCAAGGATAATTTTAACCTGAGAAAAGAAAGAAATTGCTACATTTCAGCTGTTCTAATTAGAAATGCACAGGTAATAAATGAAATACAGGGACAAATAGCCCATGAAGAATTCAAATGGGCTGTTACAGCAATACCTATCGCTACTAATTATGACACTGAAACATAAATAGGCTGATGATACATGGATTCTGCATCATCAATGAGCGTGAAAGCCTCAACATAGTTTCCAAATGTGCTATTATTGACTTTGATGTGCTTGTGAAATTCAACTTTTTTGTAGTAAAAAATATAAATGATCATTTATAGGCCCCATGATAAGGACTGTAGAACAAATACGAGCCATTTAGCAGTATCTGCAGAAAGTGGTCAACATAGGAAAATAGTGGTCATAGCCTCATTATCTGATCCATATTCCTTCTGGTTATATATCAATTTTGCCTGCACATACAAAAGAAAGAAGGCTTAAATTTTGGTATTTATTTATTTATTTTATTTATCATATTTATATGCCGCCCTCTCCCAGAGGACTCTGGGCGGCTCACAATATTAAACAAACAAAACATTTAATAAAACACTGTTATAAATACGATAA
>JANHFM010387430.1:0-14285 GCA_032468115.1 Grayia smithii
GTAAGTTGGGCCGCGCGGGTAGGACAGGGTCCGGGACGCTGCGAACCGGTTCGGTGACGTCACAGCGTCACTGCTACTGGCTCGCGCGAACCGGACCGAACCAGGGGGGAACCCACCACTGTCTCTCGGTGTACATGAAAGAAAAGATACATTCAGAATGAGTCATAGGGTACAACACTTAATGATAGTCTAATGGTTTTAACTAATGGTTAAGGATGGCTCTTTAAATATTCCACAGTTCTATTAAAATATTGTTTTGAATATCCTCATCCAAACAACACCACAATGCCCATAAAGGCTACAGTCCAACTAAATACTTACATTTCAATTGTATAATCTTTGTTCTGAATATTGTGAGACTACTGTGAATCCAGTAATGCTGACAATGCTGCCCTCTAATGGAAATTAGCAATTTTGAAATGGTCTGTTCAAGTGAAGATGTCTGCAAATAAAATGCAATTCTAGCTGACCATATAGACCAGGGGTGTGAAACTCAAGGCCCGCAAGCCGCATCTGACCCATTGAGTGCTTATATCTGGCCTGCGGGGCTGCCCTGGAAACAATGAAGGACCGGCCCATGGTTCCTCATGCTGGCAGAGGGCTGCAGGAGGCCATTGCAGCTGAAAATGGAGCTGAAGACAATAGATCCCCCCAGCCTCCCCAGGTCACTACAAATGCCTCTGACATGAGTGGTGTTGATCTAGCTACGCCCACCCCAGCCACGCCCACCCAGCCCCCTAAGGTCAAACACAACCTTGATGTGGCTCTCAATGAAATTGAGTTTGACATCCCTGATATAGACTGCACCATAAACAAGTACAGAAGTGAATCCCATAGCTTTCTTTTTTCCAAGCACACTCTGGTACTCTCCTAGTCAAGTACTGATCAAACCTGGATCTACTTAGCTTCTGAATTCAGAACAGGTCAATCTGATTTGTATTATCTTTTGATCTTTGGGTTTACTATTGCATAATGGCCATCCAAATTTAAAAATATAATTCTAATGGTTTCCTTAGATAAGGAAAAAATGAAATCAATGGCCAAGATTATGTCAAAAAGGGATCCTGAGGAAGGCATCGTCTGTTTCAGCAGTAAGGTATCTGGGCAACCAGGGCATCATCCATTCTTTGGATGGCCCCAGAACTCCCTTATCATGTTTGCTGTCACTGAGTCTCTGCCATTTGAACCATAGTCTATTAAATAAAGAACAAAAACCCATCAATCTTGGGACTGTTAATATGGTGCCCTTGAGCAAATATTGTGTTCATATTGGGAATCCTGTTGAGTTAGAAGAGTTGGAAAGCTAATTTGATTCTGTTTACTGCTATCCTGGGGGAAATGCACATCTGTCCATAAAACAGGTTTAAAAAGGCAGAAAGTTAGCTGCAACTGTTAGATCGGACGATGCATAGAGTGAGTTAACAACAACAGCTCTTTATTACAAATGAACAGCAACCAGCAAAGCCTTGCTGGCGAAGCTTACTTATATAGCGAGTTCTAGCCAATCAGCAGTTAGCATTTTCCCCGCCCAAATGGCGGACCTTGGTGGAACCTTTGCAATCGTGATTGACAGTTCCAATATCTCACACCCCTCCCTTCTAAGTTAGCTTTTACCCAACTGGCAAATATAATCCTTTAAGTATGTGGGCGTCTGCATGTCCTTGTGGACCTTCGCAGTTCCATTGGTGATTCAGTGGCAGCCTGAGTGGTTGAACCCTCGTTCTCTAGTGGAGAATCAATGGGTAAACTCTGGTCACCCCTTGGATCAGCCCTATGACCATTCAGAACCAGATTGCTGGCAGCCCATCGTTAGATCTCCGGTTCTGCAACTAGTGTTTCTGGGCTCTCAGGAAATTGTTCAGCTAGGGAATGATTAAAAGGAGTGTCAGTATAATCAGGGTCCATTTGATGGTTTGTGCCTTGAAAGCAGTTTCGTAGTTGATCCATGTGGCATCACCACAACCTACCATCGTCCAATCGGACAATGTATGAATGGGGCCCCGTTACCTGGTCTATTCTGCCTGATAGCCATGAGGGACCATCAGTATAATTCTTTGTGAAAACTGAGTCGCCCACAATAAAGATCCTAGTTTTCTTGGGATGAGGTTTGCTATCCGTGGGGGAGTAGCTAGGATGCAAACGGTCTAAAACCGATCACAGCTTTCTGCCCATTATGAGTTCGGCCGGACTCCTGCCTGTGACCACACTAGGTGTGATATGCTGCCACAGGAGGAATTTGTACACTCTCCTGCCAGTCTCCATGAGCCAAATGACTTAGTGCCTCTTTCGCTGATCTCATGGTCCTTTCAGCTTGACCATTACTTGCCAGATGAAATGGCGCTACTAGGGCATGGCGGATCCCTAATTCTGCCAGGAACCCCTCAAATAAAGTTGCAGTAAATTGTGGCTCATTGTCTGACACCAGGACATCGGGTAACCCATGTGTGGCAAACAAGCATCTGAAAACCTTGATTACTGCCTCAGCGGCGGTTGACCCCATTAATACAATTTCTAACCATTTCAAATACGTGTCAATGACCACTAAAAAGGTCTGGCCATGAAATGGACCAGCAAAGTCTATATGTACCCTAGACCATGGTCCCCTGGGTTGCTCCCATTCGTGGGCCAGTGCCTTTTGGGGGCAGCCCTGGATTCTTGGCCCGGAGTGCACATTGTAACCCACTCCTGGATCTCCTGATCCATATTTGGCCACCAAAGATAGCTCCTGGCCAATGCTTTCATTCTTACTATCCCCAGATGACCCTCGTGTAGGGCTTTAAGCACGGGAACCCACAAACTCTGTGGTAATACAACACGACCCCACAACAGACAACCCCCTTGCTCTGATAGTTCATTTTGTTTAGCCGCAAATGACTTGAATTTGTCCTTAAATGGGCCTTTAGGCCACCCCCTCCACACCCAGTTCAAAATAGTCCAGAGGGTGCCATCGGAGGCTGATCACTTCACCACTTTGGCCGAAGTCGCAAGTCCAGAGTCCAAGCAGTCAATGTGGAATACAGGAATCTCTGGAGCAGGGTCAGCGATCAAATCTGGCAGAGGGCAGCAACTAAGAGCATCAGCATGTCCCAGCGACTGCCTGGGTTGATGCAATAGATTGCAGGAGTACGCCATCAAGAAAATAGTCCAACGGGTGAGGTGGGGGGAAAGAGCGATGAGGGTGGGCCGATCCCCCACCAGGAGTCCCAATAAGGGCTTATGGTCCGTCACAAGTTCAAAGGTTCTCCCAAACAGGTGCTCATGGAATCTCTTGACCCCGGCATAGCAGACAGTGCTTCTCTATCCAGCTGGCTATAGTTCTGTTTGGCCAGGGACAATGTGCAGGAGTAAAAAGCAATTGGTGCCTCAGACCCATTGGGAAGGCGATGACCTAGAACAGCCCTCAAACCAAAAGGAGAAGCATCACACACAAGTACCCAAGGCAACGTAGTGTTCTGAATAAGAAAGCTATCCTCGGAAAGGAGGCGTTTTACTGCAGCGAAAGCAGCAGCCTCTTTCTGCCCCCAAACCCTACTGCAGTCCTTTGCTAGCAAGCAGTGAAGGGGCTCAGCCAGAGTGGCCTTGTTCTTCAAAAAGATGCTATAGAAGTGTTTCCCACTTTGTGTGGCCTACGGGAATGAGGATGCCCTGCTTTATTATCTTGTCCAGCTCTGCGTCAATTTTTGGTTTAAGTGCAAAAGGAACGCACAGTGACTTCATGCAGATTGGGGCCACGTTGGGGGTCAAGGCTGAAGGAGATGGGGGTGCCGACATACTTGCCGAGCTCTGGCCAGAAGAAGTCCTAGAATTCGCTGATCAGGGTGTTGGCACACGAGCTGGCGACAGCATTGATGCCGGTGATCCTCATTCCTAGGGCATTGAACCAATCTAGGCCGAGCAGATCTGGAAGTCCTCCTTCAACGATGGTCGTGACATCTGTCCCCGGAATGCATTGTACATCACAGCAAGGATTGTGCAGTCCAGCACAGGAATGCAGTTTCTCTGATAGTCAGTGAGCTTCAGGGTTTGGTGGGAAAGTTGTTTCCGCTGCAAGGTCGGCTTGGCATGCCGAAGGGTGTGCCTGGACAGGATGGTTACTGAGGATCCCGTATCAACCTCCATCTCACACGAGGATCCTCAATGCCAATAGTGACTTTCAGCTTCTTTTTGTAGGCTACGCTAGCCTTGGCAACCCTTATTCGATTAGTGTCTGGGGCCTCGGACTCTCACCTGGGCTGGCGAGGTTTCCAGGCCCCCTTCTGTTTTGGCCTGGGCTTGTCCACTTGGGGAGGCTCAATCGCTGGTTGGTTCCTGCTGGGCATGCTGGCCCTGCAGACTCACACCAAGTGTCCTTTCTTCCCGCAGTGGTGACACGTGTTGTCTTTAAAATGGCAGGACGCTGTTCTCTGCAGCTTGTGCAGGGTATTTGACATGGAGTTTGGTCTTCGGTTCCCCGCAGATCAGTTTTGTAGACCTCTTCCTCGCTGCTCCCTGAGTCCTCATCCACCTGGTGGCTCTTGAGCTCGTTGGGTGCCATCTTGGTGGTTGTAGGTGCAGCAACAAATTTCTTGAGTGACTCAGCTGCCTTGGTCGCTGATACAGAGGCCCGAGCCTCATCGAGGGCGCTTTGCAGAGTCAAATCTGTCTTTGCTAATAGTCTTCATTGCAAACAACAGTCCTTCACACCGCAAATCAGCTGGTCTAATAAAATATCGTCTAAATCTTTAAAGTCACAATGTGCTGCAGCCTTCCTAAGTGCGGCCATGTATTGACTAATTGATTCATTGTCCTGTTGTATGCAGTGTCTAAAATCATACCACCATACAATTTTAGATGGAGCCGGGGCAAAATGTGCCTTCAGGATCTCCTGAAGCGTTTGCCATGCTACCGACTTAACTGGGTTGGGCTCCGCTAGTGACTCAGCAATATCGAATACAGAATGGCCGCAGTGAGTTAAAAATAAAGCTCTTTTTCGGTTGTCCACTAGGTTGTGGAGGTCGTTGGCTTCCAAGAAGCATTCAAACCTCATCATGTAGGACGCCCAGGTTTCACACTTTGGGTCGAATGGCTTCGGCAGGGAGAACACGGATGTGTTCACCGCCATCTTCGCTCTCTGGAAATGGCGCGCCAAAACGCTGCTCCTTCCAATCCCCAGGCTGGCTTGCTTGCAGTCGGGTTTCCTATTTGGTCTTTGATCCCATCCTCGTCACCAGTGTTAGATCGGGTGATTGAAGACGTGGAGAATGACTTAACAGCAACAGTTCTTTATTACAAATGAACAGCAACCAGCAAAGCCTTGCTGGTGAAGCTTACTTATATAGTGAGTTCTAGCCAATCAGCGATTAGCATTTTTCCTGCCCAAATGGCGGACCTTGGTGGAACCTTTGCAATCGTGATGGACAGTTCCAATATCTAACAGCAACCACAACCCTGAAGCTCTGCTCTTTTTATGTGCATCATGTTTATAATACCCATAGAACAAGGATGGGCCATTGATCCCAATACCTGTGATACTCAGTGGCAGATGATCAGCAAAATGTAAAAGTTCTACACTACATTGAGAATGGCTCTGTGCTAATATTTCAGCCTCCTTTGTTGAAGTTGGTGAGATGCCATTTTTTAATTTTAAAACCCTCAAAAAATAAATCTGTGAGGAATCATGCTCCCCAGCTGCTCTTAGAGTCACTATGAATGAATTGGGGGGGGGGGTTCCTTTCTAATCATCATCATCATCATCATGCTTTCTGGGAAATTCTGCAAATTAAAGTCCACATCTCTTAGAGTCGTTAAGGTCTAGACATTATTGTCACTGTTAAAATGGCTGGAAGATAAAGCTAATGCTATGTTAAAGGTTTCTTCTGTAATCTCATGCACATCATGAATGTCTATTGGGATAGTTTAACCTTGAGCCACAGGGCTGATTTGAGTTAGCTTGCTGCTCTCCTGCTCCAGCACTGTCTGATATTTTTGTATTTGCATTACAACTCCATCCTTGACTGAATTAAATGTACTTGCAAAAACAACCTCACTGTGAAATGGTAAGCCCTGGCAGCCTTGATTTTCAACCATCAGCAAAAAGCTTACCAAATGTCATATTGACCCTCTGGCCTAGAAAAGATCAGGGACCTCTGTTCAAAAACATCAGTCATGCTTTTGAATTATTATGGCTGAGCAATACCATGAAAACTACAATGCCTTTGAATGAGGTATGACCCCCCTCTGTAACAGAAGACACCAAAATGACACAGCACAATTAAAATAAACATTAAAAAATATTTGGTTCTCCCCCACCACATGTTCCCCTAAATCATATGAAGAACAGTTGCAGGAATTGGGTATGTCTAGCCTAATGCAAAGAAGGACTAGGAGTGATATGATAGCTAATATCTGAGGGTGCTACCACAAAGAAGAAGGGATCAATCTATTTTCCAAAGCATCAGAAGGCAAGACAAGAAACAATGGATGGAAATTAATCCAGAAGAGAAGCAATCTAGAACTAAAGAGAGATTTCCTAACAGTGACAACAGTTAAGGCTTACCTTCAGAAGTTTTGTGTGCTCCATCTCTGAAGGTAGTGATGGAGGCTTTTCAGAAGAACTAAACAGCCAGTTGTCTCCTGCTTGAGCAGTGGGTTGGACTAGAAGACCTCCAAGGTCCCTTCCAACTCTGTTATTCTGTTATACACTTTGCATCATTTCTCAATTCATTTCAAGGAGAGACAGAGAGAAGAGAGAGAGAGAGCAAGAACGAAAAAGAGGGAGCATGCAATAGAAGCCATTGGACTCCCAATAATTGTCACTGCACCTCTGCATTATCTGAAGAGATTCAGTAAATTGCAAGAAATCTTGTTTATAAGCATATTCCACTCAAACTGAATATATGAAAGATTTGCGTATCTCTCACATCAATGTGATACATGTATATGTGACAGTTTGATTTTAATTCTATCAGAAAACTTCAAAATAACACAATATTAACAAGATAACCTTAAGTTAGGTTAGAAGTCATTTTTTTAAAAAATGAACTTTTTGAATACAATACAATATACATTTTGGATGAATATGACTGAAAGCTAGCAAAAGTAGGGTAAAAACATTTTTATGAAAAGCACAACAACTTTGAGCCCTGTAACTTTATCTACCAAAAAAAAAGCCTCCCCAAACAAAAAAACTTTCTAATATTCATAGGCACAAATATTAAGGAAGCTAATGTAGATAAATAGTAGTAGTTCATGTTGACACTTACACGTCTACCTTGCTTTTCTTTTCTAATGCAATGATATAGATGAGTGAAAAGATATAAATAATTACATTAAGCTATCCATAAAATTTGCAGCAAAAAAGCTGTATTGCTGTGTACTGCATAACAGAGCCATCCATCCTGCCCTCACTATTGTGTGTTCCTGTTACTGGGACAAACTTCCAATTTCCATTATATATATAGAACAGGCAAGTTGCAACCACTACCTAATGAATTCCTCAATTTATATTGCAATGATGAACCTAATTCAAAGAGGTTCAGGAAGAACATCAGACAATACAACTGCTCCTGTAAATGACATCTGTTGGTGCTAAAGAAGTCTTTCCAGTAAGGGATGGAGAAATCGTTTTGTGATTATTCAAGGGCAAATCCATCATTATATCAGACATTTAATGCCAGATCCCAACCAGCAACCCAAATGTATTCAAATTTACTTCATGTGTATCGTTGAAAAATGAGTGTTCTCTACAATGATGGGATTCAACATGAAATTTTTCAGTTATTGGAGAAACCATTACAACAATGTAACTCATACATTGTGCTCTTTCAACTTGTAAAATAACAAATTTGAGATATTTCAGAAATTTCCATTTTTATTGTTGCTGACTGGAGACCAGCATTTAAATTATGAAGAAGATTTAATGTACGAATTTCCAGTCACCATCATTATACCAAACAACACCAAAACTGGACAACATCATGGCACGTTATGTTGAAACAATGAGAAAATGATTTGCAAATAATTTCAGAGCACTGGTGAAATCCACTTACCTTCACTACTGGTTCACAAATGGGAGCACGCGCGCACACACACTCACTTTGCTCACGCACAACATCTTTGTGCATGCACAGGATCTTCTGCATATGCGCAGAGCATCAAAAACACGACATGATGAGGTCTGGGCAGGTGGGTGGAACCTTCCACTGCCAGTGCTACTGGTTTATCCTAGCCAGATAGAACCAGCTCCATTTCACCATTATTTCAGACGCTACTCATATGGCAGCTTTCAATAAATACTTTTATTTCTTCATAGAGATAATGACTGGCATCAACAGCTCCAAATGATGAATAGCAAGAAACTAACTGCACTGTGTTATTATGCATACAGAAAAATGAGCTACGAGAATGAGTTTAATAACCTTCTAATAAGACAAGAAACTATATGTGGTTGACATGTCACCAAAACTGAAATGAGAGACTGTCAGTGTTCCAGCTAACTCCTTATTGCAATTCAGAAATTTGAGACAAAGTCCATCAAAATAAGATTTTATTAGATAAGTCATATTGGCACATATAGGGAAAATCCAAAACTAAAATCCCACGTTTTTCCCCACCCACACTAAAACTCACACCTTGCCCTGTCCAGTGACATTCACATCACATGACCCAATCAATCCCCTTTCTGATTTAGAGACTGTCTAACTCCAGAAAGAGTACTGCATGGGCAACACTGAAAATAGAAAAAAACAATAAATTTGGTGCAGTGTGCACCAAATGTGTGCCATGTGCGCACATACACAATGTGTGCCAAAGCCATGCTGTGTGCACGTACATGCACACTATGCACCAAAAGCATACTGCACGCACATGTGCAATGTGCGCCAAATGCTTGATGCGCTCGAGCAGTGACCACCAAATATGTGCTTCACATGGAAAAAGTAGGCTTAGCAAGGTAAGTAGAACAGCAAGGGGGTAAACAGCTGTGCTGCATGATTTAGATTGGTTTCCTTCTTTCTAGTAAATATAAATTGCGTGGCACAGCTGATTGTCGGAAATCAGCTGAAATCATGATTGTCATCTGAACTGGTAGCTTTTTTTTACTACCAGTTCGCCCAAACCGGTAGCTTTTATCACTACCGGTTCGCCCAAACCAGTGCGAACCAGTAGCATTTCATCCCTGGTGGAAATCCAAAATATTTGAAGGTAAGTAGAAGCAGCCTCTGCTAGAACAGGGACTAGTCTGGTGTGTCTTTGAGTGTGCTTGTGCATTTCTAGTATAAAACAAATGAAAATATAATGATGTTTATAACATAAAGGAGAACTTTTTAAAAGAAATACTATAGCCATTATGCTTGAGAAGCTTAAGTGGCTATATAAGAACAGGAAATATTCCATAGCTTCCTAGAAGATTGTGAGCATTTTTTACTTTATCACTGACAATCTAATAGAAAAAGCCCATGGCTTTCAAGATGAAACTAGCATTCTCCAAACTGGTCTAGGAAAACAAGCACTGTGCTTGCAAAGCTGCTATAGGCTACGTAGAATTTTGATGGCAAAATACTGCCTAATTAAATTGAGGCCAGACATAAACCAGTCATTTAGTCTAGGATAGATATAGCAATCTCCTCTCTATTAGTATTATGGCTGTTTTTTCTTTACATGCTAACTTGTGGCAAATAATAGTTGCACTAACTCTTCCTAGCATGGTAGTTCAAATGTCCTGGATTAACATTCCCTGAGCAATCCTTGTGTTTATTGCTAAAACAGATTATTCTCATTCTTAACCACATGTCCTCAATCAGACTATATTAATTACTATTTGACAGTGGGGTCAGATAATTTTTCTTCCCATAAAGTTGGTTACCTCTGATTTAAGATCTGCATATTATGAAAAAAATGTTTGAATTCCATTGAAAAAAATGGTTCTCAGTTATTTGGCTATGTGTTCCAATCTACATTCTTATTAATATGGAAAAATATGAATTAGTAGTTTCAAAATAAACTTGAAAATTCCTTTGGAGACAAAGCAAAAACAGGCTAGGAATTGTGACATATTAGCACAATATACAGTGAATGACAATAACGCTGATATAGTACATATGGATTCATTTTCCATTTTTTGGAGGGGGTTCTTTTGAGTTTGTCTTGATTCCTGGCAACTTCCTAAGAAAGTCCCTGGCTAGGATTTCTGAAATGATTTGCCACTGCCTTTTTACTGTGGCTGAGAGAGAATGACTGCCCCAAGGCCATCCAGTTGGTAATGTGCCTAAGGCAAAATTAGTCTCCTGGTTTGTAACTTAATGCCTTACTATACTGGACTGCTTCTTCATTTTCTATTCTCTGCTGCAAAAGATAAGGAACAAAAAAAGGAGAAAAAGAACCATACCTAGAATCTTAGATGTCATTGGCAATCTGTTAGGGACAGTGGACTAGACAGATAAATGTTTTGTTTCCCTAGACCAGGGGTCTGCAACCTTACACTCAAAGAGCCATTTGGATCCATTTCCCACAGAAAAGAAAACACCGGGAGCCACAAAACCCTTCCCATGCATGACTATATCTTGAGCAGCCACAAAACTAGCATATGTAGCTGAATTCAACTTTGCTTTCTTCTGAAACTTTTCTTTTCTTGGATTTATCAATGGTTGGCCTACCAGGGGGTTGAAAAGCTCAATAAATTGTGTGCTGATGGGTGTCGCACATTGGCGGTTGTGATGCATATTTTGAGTGACAGGGAGCCACATCAGAGGAGTGAAATAGCCACACGCAGCTCCAGAGCTGCAGACCAAACCATATATTAATATCTGGCTGCTGGAAGAATGGACAAGGAAGGGTTTCCCCTCCTCCATATACAAAACAATGGTGGGTTGTTCCCGGTTCTGTCTGGTTCTATAGAATAGTAAAAGCGGCAGGAGGCTCCACTCATTTGTCCTGACGTCATCATGAGTGATCTGCGCATACGCAGAAGTGTGCGGGCGGGCGCTTCCATTGTAAACTGGTAGTGAAGGTAAGTAGAACCCACCCCTGAAACAAAAGCTATGAGCTGAGCAATGAAAACTATTTCAATATTATAGTACTTTAGGAAACCATGTCCTCTGATAACCTCCAATGACAAAACATTTAGCATTGAAAATGTTAGATATAACATCAAATAGCGAAATGGCACCAAACATGTCCGCATTTCATCCACCGAAGCCCTTTGATCCGGAAAGAGAGACTTGGGTCACCTACATGACCAGGTTTGAGTGCTTCTTGGAAGCCAAGACCTCCTTAATCTGCTGGACAATCACAAGAGGGCATTATTCCTCAGTCATTGCGGCCATGACGTGTTCAACATTGCTGAGTCACTGGCCGAGCCAACCCCAGTACAGGTGGTATCATGGCAGGTGCTTTAGAATGAGCTGAAGGCACATTTCACCCCGGCTCCCTCCAAAATTGTAAGGCAGTATGAATTCAGACACCGCGTGCCACAGGATAGCAAGTCCATAAGCCAGTATATGGCTGCCCTTAGAAAAGCTGCAGCACACTGCGAGTTCCAGGACTTAGACGATATTCTCTTAGATCAGCTAATCTGCGGTGTGAAAGACTGTTGCCTGCAATGTCGTTTATTGGCGAAAACAAACTTGATGCTACAGAGCACCCCCAATGAGGCTCAGGCCTCCGAATCGTCGACTAAAGCAGCCGAGTCACTACAGAAATTCGCCACTGCACTAGCGACCACCAAGGTGTCGCCCACCGAGCACAAGAGCCACCAGGTTGACGAGGAGTCAGGGAGCAGTGAGGAAGAGGTCTACCAGACTGACCTGCGGAAAACCGGAGATCGAGCTCCATGCCAGACACCCTGTGCAAGCTGCGGAGACAGGCACTCCTGGGCATCCTGCCATTTCAGAGACACCACGTGTTGCCATTGTAGAAAAAGAGGTCATTAGGCAAGGGTTTGTAGGGCCAGCATGCTCAACATAAGCCAACCAGCGCCAGAGCCTCTCTGAGCGGAAGAGCCCAGGCTGAGAAAGAAGGAGCAGGGCAATTAGGGACACCCCCGTGCCGAAGAACAGGACTGATCTGCAGGCCTTTTTGGGATTGCTGAATTTTTACAGCATTTTCTTGAAAGACAAGGCTACAGTTACTGAGCCCCTTCACCGTCTTCTAGCCAAAGGTAGCCATTGGGTTTGGGGGTGGAAAGACGCCACTGCTTTTGCAGCAGTAAAGCGACTCCTGTCTGAGGACAGCTTCCTCATTCAATACAATTCTACATTGCCTTTGGTGCTTGTGTGTGATGCTTCCCCCTTTGGTGTGGGGGCTGTTCTAGGCCACTGACTGCCCAACGGGTCTGAGGCACCGATTGCCTTCCATTCCCAGACTTTTTCCCCAGCTGAGCAGAACTATAGCCAGCTGGACAGGAAAGCACTGGCTGCCATGGCCAGGGTCAAGAGATTCCACCAGTACTTGTTTGGGAGGGATTTTGAACTGATGATGGACCATAAGCCTTTGTTGGGGCTCCTGGCTGGGGATTGGCCCACTCCTGTTGCTCTCTCCCATTGTTTCACCCGCTGTACTATTTTTTGGGTGGCTTATTAGTATAAACTGTTGCATCAACTTGGACGGTCTCTGGGACGTGCCGATATCCTTAGTCACTGCCCACTACCGGATTTGGTCGACGACCTGGCTCCGGGGGTTCCTGTCCTCCTCATTGACTGCCTGGATTTGGGACTTGTGACTTCCGCTGAAGTGGCGAAGTGGTCAGCTGCTGATGGCACCATCCAGACTATTTTGAACTGGGTGTGGAGGGGGTGGCCAAAGAGCCCGTTCAGCAACAAATTCAAGCCATTTGTGGTGAAACAATACGAACTATCTGAGCAGGGGGGGTGTCTGTTGTGGGGACAAAGAGTGGTGTTGCCCCAGAGTTTGCGGGTCCCCGTACTTAAAGTCTTGCATGAGGGCCATCTGGGAATAGTACGGATGAAGGCTTTGGCTAGGAGTTATGTTTGGTGGCCAAACATGGATCAAGAGATCCAAGATTAGGTTGCAATGCGCACACCATGCCAAGAATCCAGGGCCACACCCCCAAAGGCACTGGCACACGAATGGGAACAGCCTAGGGGACCGTGGTCTAGAGTACATGTAGACTTTGCTGGCCCATTCCACGGCCAAACATTTCTGGTGGTCATTGACACATATTCGAAATGGTTAGAGATAGTACTGATGGGGTCAACCACCGCTGAGGCAGTAAGCAAGGTCTTTAGACGTTTGTTTGCCAGCCATGGGTTGCCCGATGTCCTGGTGTCAGATAATGGGCCACAATTTACCGCTACCTTATTCGAGGGATTCTTAGCTGAATTGGGGATCCGACATGCTCTTGTAGCACCATTCCATCTGGCTAGTAATGGTCAAGCTGAGAGGACAGTGAGGCCTGCCAAAGAGGCATTAAGCCATTTGGCACCCAGAGATTGGCAGGCGTGGGTAGATAAGTTCCTCCTGTGGCAGCACATCACACTGAGTGCGGTCACAGGAAGAAGCCCGGCCGAACTTTTAATGGGCCGAAAGCTGCAATCAGTTTTAGACTGACTGCATCCCAATTACTCCCCTGACAATGATAAACAGCACCCCGAGAAAACCAGATTTTCTAGGCAACACTGTATTTGTACAAAACTTTGCTGAGGGACCCCTATGGCTAACTGGCAGAATTGAACAGGTGACCGGGCCTCATTTGTACATAGTCAAATGGATGACGGGTGGTTGTGGAGGTGACATGTAGATCAAATGCGAAATCATTTTCAAAGCACAGAGCAACAAATAGAGCCAGGTAATAATGACACTCCCTTTAATCATTCCCTAGCTGACTCCATTCCGGTGGGTTCAGAAACCTTAGCTGCAGATCCGGAGATCCAGCGACGATCTGCCAGCAAACCGGTTCTGAGAGATCCTGGGGTAGAGCTATGTAGTGACCAGAGTCTTCCCATAAAATCCCCTCAGGAGACCGAAGACACAACCGCTCAGGCTGCCACTAAATCACCAATGGAACTGCACCATTCCAAACGGACATGCAGACAATCTCTTACCTGAAAGATTATGTCTATGACATGGGCAAACCCAACTAAGAGGGGAGAGGTGTTAGATATTGAGACTGTCAATCATTGGACCAGGAGGTGTCCACCAAGGTCCTCCGTTTAGGTGGGAAAATACTAAACGCTGATTGGTTAAGATTTCGTATATAAGTAAGCTTTGCCAGCAAGTGTTCGCTGGTTGCAGAGGATTGTAAATAAAGAGCTGTTGTTGGAAAGTCACTCTCCGAGTCTTCATTCACCCAA
>JANHFM010391606.1:0-14261 GCA_032468115.1 Grayia smithii
CGCCGGGTACTGACCTTGCAAGATGCATGGCTGGCAAACTCTTTATTTTAACTGGGAAAGTTGGGGGTCGTCTTATATGCCCAGTCGTCTTATACGCCGGAATATACGGTACTTATGCAAGTATTATTGACACTTAACTTGTAGATTTTTCAGGCAGAAGTTTTTCTAACAGTCCTGAAGGTACCGATTACATGAGACCTTCAGCATGTAAAGATGATGTCTAATACTGACCTTCCTTCTTTCCTGGTTACTATTAAATCAGGCATTGTAGAATTCCAAAATGTTAAAAGAGAAGGCGGGCAGTAAAATAAATAACCATGACTGGGAGGAATCCCAGGTGCTAGTAGAAAAAAGGGCTTTTTTAAAACTTGGCTCAAGATGTTTCAGAAAATGTGTTCTTTTTCAAGGGCACTCCTTCCTGGAACGTACATGAACAAATTGACAGAGTCAGTTCATGGATATTCTAGAAGTGTCTTTGAAAAAGAACACATTTCCTGAAACGCATCAGGGCAAATAAAAAACATGTTTTATTGGCACACAGAATTCTTTTTTTTTTTTGTTTAACCCTCCTGCTAACAGAAACTGCTTACAAAAGAACTGAAGGAAATTAAGTTATCTTGCTCAAATCACAAGCTTCTGCTTAAAGTGAAATTCATGAATGGTGAAGCAGTTAAGAATGGCTGCAGATTGATTTCTACTGTAGCATCTGGTCAGCAGAGGGAATTATATTTGTTCTCCTAGGGAGCCACTCTGAAACTGGCTATTGGTATGCATATTTACTGTAGAACCAAATTGTGTCTCCTAAATCTATGATTTCTTCAGAATATTCTGATAGAATGCAATTTGAAATGTTTTGAATGTTTATCTTAGAATAGAAACTAGACATCAACTGCTTTCTTCCTTTTTGTTGTTATAGACTCATGCAAATAATAATTCATCCTGTTATATACTATAGTATATACTATATACTATGCAAGAGCATAACTTTATAAAAGATATATTTCAAAGGTTCCCATTGAATCAATGTAAGCAACATTTATACAGACTTTTTTGTGGGGCAGCATGGTGTTTATGATGGCCAAAAGTGCTCACAGACCATAAAGTATATTTTCCAAGGCTATTGTAGTTTTGAATTGTTGTTAAATGACCTATTGTAAATTGAGAACTACCTGTAAAACAGTTGACAAAATATAATTTAACCTGCTTCCTTAACTGTAGTTCCAAGCAGGCTTGTTTCAACTCCAGTAATTTATTGGATTCATTTCAATAATATAGAGCCCACTACTAGAGAGAACTGAATTGAATTGATGACAAATGTATCCATTATGAGACTTTAAGAAGTAGGAAGGACTGAATGAGAGTAGATAATTCTGTTAGTTGTTTGGATCTAACAACCTGCCTTTAAAATTCAGCAAACAGACAATATAACATTGTTTCATGCATTTAAAAGTCTGAAAGGAGAGCAGCATAGCAACATAATTTAGGATGCATATGCACAGTATACACCTTGGTATTTTGTAACCTGCCTGAAAGATAAAACACATAAAGACTCCATAGGAACAATAGGGTTATGTTGCAACCCATGCTGTTTAACTTCCTCAAAAAACAAAAATCCAATCCAAAACAACACAACACAACAGTTATCAGCAGAGAGCAGTTCACGTGGCTTTTTCACCAAACAGGCTATAGCTGACCAATTTTAAATCTTTAAATTATATTTAAATTGAATTTTAGTTTAGATTTTGCCCCTTTTTAACTTTCTTGATATTTTAATGTTGTTTGTTGTGATGTTTTATGTTTTTTATATATCTTTTATATACTATCTATGTTCTTATTGTGAGCTGCCCCGAATCCTTTCAGAGAAGGGCGGCATAGAAATTTATATAAAATAAAATAAAAATAAAGTGCAATCCAAGATATTGATTTCCCACTTTCTTATAGAATTGACATTCAAAATAATAGATGCATTAAATCTTCTATCTCTGGAGCTCCATAAATACAGTTATATTCATTGTAAGGAATTTAACTCAATACTTGGCAATTGGGAAGGTGCATTTGTAGCATTTAATGCATTTTAATGTGCCAACCTTACTAAGGATGGCTATATCTTTCCTTGTTTTGAAAATTTTGGATTCTTTGTGCAGCATTTTTTTCTCTCTAATTGTAAATAAGACAAGGAGACTACAGTTCCTAATATAATTTATCAGTTGTACATTTCAAGACCTTTATAATAGAAATTTGTTGTTCTAACAGAGTTTTGAGACTGACAGTCTCCATATCATTAATTTCATTTTTTTTTTAAAAAAAAAGGAAATACATGCCCTAATTTTATAAATTCTATAAATTCCCAATTCAGCTCTCAGGACAGCAGTTGAAATCCTTTTATCCATCCCTAAGATACTTCTCAGCTGGTGTGATTGGATTTGTTCTAGAAGTGGTATAAATTAAATCCCAAATTTCAGTTCAATATAAGTGCATGGTGGTAACATTGACATTTTCTACTATAATATTTCAGGCTAAGAAAGCTGCATAGCTATGATTTTTTTTTAAAAAAATCTTTTAACACTGCATTGAACTTGTGCCTTTGGTCTAAATGAGCTCCTTTAATGTTAGGGGAACCAAGATCCAGTCACAGAGAAAAATACCCCAGTTAATCCCATAGCCATATATGACAATGATGTCATTTTCCAAAGACCATAACTTTTGACTTTGACTTATCAATAATCAGATAATAGCAATAGCACTTAGACTTATATACCACTTCACAGTGCTTTACAGCCCTCTCTAAGGAGATTACAGAGTCAGCCTATTGCCCCCAACAATCTGGGTCCTCATTTTACCCACCTCGGAAGGATGGAAGGCTGAGTCAACCTTGAGCCTGGTGAGGTTTGATCTGCCAAGCTGCTGCAGCCGGTGATCAGAAGTAGCCTGCAGTACTGCACTCTAACCACTGTGCCACTGAGGCTCTTAGGACTTGGCTCCATAATACATAGGAGCCAAGTCTTCTTAACAGTATATGAAACCCAAATGTCATATTGGCAGCACCTTTCCTTGCCTTTTGCTAAGGATCAGTCCTATGTCTCAGGGCTCCATTGATCCTAAAACAGGGGTCCCCAACCTATGCACCATGGCCCACTAGTGGTCCATGAGGGGTTTGCAACCAGGCAATGGGCCAGCAAGTGTGCAGAAGCACACGTGCATCCTCACTTGTGTGAAGTGTGTGTGTGTGTGTGTGTGTGTGTGTGTGTGTACATGCTCTATTTAAGCCAGCTGCTTGCACAGTGCCATCCCCTCTTATCCCCCCTCCTCCCATGGGCTGGACTGCAAAGCTGGAAATGTTGGGGAACTCTGCCCTGAAACACACTCTCAACCAAATGAACATAGAACATGAAAACATTGGGATGGAAGGAATCTTTGAGCTCTTCTAGTCCAACCCTCTGCTCACACAGCAGATTGTATACCATTCCAGACAAAATGAATCTCCAGTCTCTTTTTGAAAACTTCCAGTAATGGAGCATGCACAGCTTCATGAGGCAAGCTGTTCCACTGATTAATTGTTCTCACTGTCAGAGCTTGTAGAAAGGGCTTTGAACAGGATCAACATTTAAGGGCGATCAGTTTCTTCCATGTTTACTATGTCAAATGCTATAACGGCAGTAAATCATTATTTCCTCTGGCTGATATTTTTTATAGTTAGAGGGTTTGAGGCAATGTGATTACCAATAGTGGATCAAATCTGCTTAAAGACTGCTCCTTCTTCTACAAGAAATGCATTTTTCACGTACCACTCTCAACTCTATTCAAGGGGAAGCTGGCATCTATTTTAGTCATAACATCTATTACACAAATTTTAGGGTCCTTTTTATTCCTCTTTTTATATCTAGGAACAAGAATTGTCATCTTTGACCCAAATGGGTACAGTAGGTATTATTTATATATGTAAATGAACCTGCTAATAGAGAGGACCACCAGCTGGGATATTTATCAAATTGTTCAGCTGGTAAAAAATCCTCTCCAGGGCAATATTGCTCTTCAAACCTTTTATGATGAATTTGATCATGAGAATTTTAGGGGAAAAATTGTTGACATGCTGACTAACATATTTGTAGGTTTTTAATAAAAGGATTAGTTAATGTTAGTGGCCTCTAAAGGTTCGTAATGCATATATGTTTTATCTTCAGTAGGAAAGGTAATCCTCTTTTTAATACTCTTAAAAAGAGTAGGACTCTTTTTAAAAATCTGAGAATTTTTCAGGATTGAGGATCATGTAAAAAATATGAGTTTCCCATCAGTGCTTCCCATTCCTATTGCATAGAAGACTCCTTGATTGAACACAGACCCTCTCCTCACCTTCACAAGTGTGCAGCAGAAGTCCTCTAAGCAACGGGGATGATGTTATGAAAAGATACATCTCTTTTGATCCTTGCTCCCTCCTCCCTGTATATCCCAATCTCTATTCATGATACTTACAAGTGCCATGGTGAAAAGCAGTTCTTGAATTCCATAGAGAAGAAATGGCTAAATCTATCACTCACACACCAATACCCAACTCACTTTACAGAAAGGGAAAGACAAACACAAACCTGTGGGACTTGGTAGGGTGCTACTAATGTTGACATCTGGATGGAGATGTCCCTATCAGCTCCATCTACAAGAACCAAAAGATTGTCCTCCCTTCCACAGCTGTAGTTGGGAACGTTGGCTTCTCCAGTAGAAAGCATGTCCAGCAAGGCATCTGAAGTGCCAAGTGTGTTCAAATAGTTGTCATGGATGTTGTAGCCAAGTGTGAGATTTTGCAGGAGCTCAGGATTCTTCTTTACCACTTCAATATTGAAAATCATGCGCAGTATAATTTCATTTCCATACAATGAACTAGTATAAACCATGCTCATATTAATATTAGCATCATCAATAGCAACAAAAATATTTTTCTCTATTTAATCCTTCTTTTTCTCTACAAACTGAGACTTAAGCCAATATTGATCCAAAATCAGAGACAAATAATAGTCACCCATCACCCTTTATTATTAATTTGAGTGTTGAGAATGGAGATAGTTCTAAAAAGGTTTAAAATATCAGAAATATATCATTATTTTTAGCAGTACTAAAATTCATAGCCCACTAGACAGGTTGCAGAATAATTCAGACATTAAAGTACAACAGCCATAAAAGGAAGATAATTTTTGATATGTGACCGAGAGAAGCTGTTCTGAGAACAAGCCACCTTCTATTCATTTGAAAATCAGACATCGAATATCAGTTGGTTATAAAATATGGAAATGGCTGGGCAAAGGAAATTAGAACCATTTCAATTATTACTCTCAACAAAAGTCAGTATTCTAGGCATGAATTTAAAATTAAACACAGAGGGAAATAAGGTGGACTTCTCTCAGGTTTCATTTGCCTCATGTTTCTACTCAGAAAATAGGACAAAATATAGCAGCTGTGGAAATCAAAAGAATTGAAGAAATTAGATAGGTCCTGCAATACAAGAGTAAGTAAAATAACAAGGAAAAAGAAGAGCATTAGAACTGAAAATAAATGTAATGAAGCTCCATCACAGTGAATGACTTACAACTTAATCTGACTAGAAGGAGCCATGTTGAAAGGTAATGTTGCATGTGCTATTGTAGATGCAGAGATGACTATATTAATGAGAACATCTCCTGGTTTGTAAAAACTCCGTGGCTTTTCTCCATCCTGGTTATCAAAATTCAATGGGCACTTCATTCTGAGCTTCCCAGAGACTGACTGGGACATCAGCAGCATCAGAAGCAGAAGTAAGAGGCCCATAATTCGTAGGGCTGAATCAATCCTCTTGTTTCTAAAGAAGAATTGAAAATAATTCAAAGTGCTCTCACAGGGTGGAATATCCTGTGGCTTTCCTGATTCAAACAGAGACAAACCTGTAAGAGAGAGAAAATACATTCAAGAGGACAGCTCCTGCCTGTCCCGTAACTTGAGCCACAAAGAGCATAACCTGCAATATTTATCCTTTTCTAATGCAAGATCTCTTCATGTTGCTGCAGTCTGGTGTTTACATGATAGGCAGTCACTGGAGAACTAGGAGAAGAGGTCTCAAGGCCGATATGGTAATAATAACAGTGAGAAGAAACTTCTCCTCTTGGGACCCTGAACGTCTTTCATATAAGGAGAGGTATCTGGAGAGAAGCAGGTTAGTGAAAATCACAGATAAACCTCTTGGGGCAAGTGTTCTGTAGTGATTACAGACCTTCCTTTTAGGATCTGTCCAGAAAATGGTGCTGGAGGTACATAGCTCAACAGCCAGAAAAGTAACTTCTGCTGTCCTTCAAGGTGGTCTCTTGCCTTCAGAGATTGCTAGGAAAGATCAACAGTGGTGAGTTGCTACCAGTTCCAACCGGTTCCCACGTACCATTGGCAGAAAATTGGTAAAGGTCACTGAACTGGTAGCAATAGCCAGCTGGTCACACCCCTGAACTGGTCCCTCAATCACCGCTCACTCACCCCGGCCCCCATGTTCATCGCTGCCATGTTCTTCATGCATGTGCATCCCATTGTCTTGCAAGTCCAATGGGGTGCATATGCACCAAGAGCATGACAATGACAGCAGCAGCTCTTTCCGGCTCAGCTCAGGGCAACTGTGAGGAGCAGGAGGGGAAGCCAATACTCTTGCACCACAGAGGCCAACTTCACATGTTCTTCCTTCTGTATGTGCTTTCCTGCTCCGGTCGAGAGTGTGCAAGGAGTGTGAAGGGACACAGACACCACGGCAAGAAGCTGAGAGCAAAAGTAGAAGTGGTGAGAGAAGTGTGTGTGTCTTTGTCCCTCTGTGGTCCCCTCCCGGGTGAAAGCCAGGGCTTTGCTGCCTCCTCTTTCTCTCAGAGACATTGTGTCTGCCTCCAAGTCCTTGTGGAGGGAGACACACACACACACACACACACACACACACACACATGCCCCTGCCGACCCGCTGCCGCTATTTTTCTTCTCAACATTCTTAAAGTTGATCTTGAAAAGCTGGAAGATATTTCTTTAGATCACTGCCATTTCCATTGTTGGGAGCGTCAGGCTAGCCCCTGAATATAAGAGAAGTCTTGGGCAAAGCTCTTCCAAAGTTCAGTCAAGACTTCTCCTCCTTCTTGGCCTCATATCAAAGAGGAAACACACACAGTAGCACATACCTCACAGTGCACATACCTCATGGTGTGCATGTTTGCTCTCACACGTTAAAATCGAGAAGCAGCGATCTAAAGAAATGTCTTCCAGCTCTTTCAAGATCAACTTTAAGAATGCTGAGAAGCTGAGAGCAGAAGTAGCAGGGGTGACAGGGGTGTGTTTGTGTGTGTGTGTGTGTGTGTGTGTGTGTGTGTATCCCTCTGCAAGGACCTGGAGGCAGAAACCACACCTCTGAGGAAAAGAGGAGGTGGCAAAGGCCTGGCTGTCACTTGGGAGGGGACTACAGAGGGACACATGAACACACATGCTCCTATCACCCTTGCTGCCGCTACTTTTGCTCTCAGTTTCTCGGTATGGTGTCTGCCTCCCTTCACACTCCTTGCACACGCTGGAAGAGAGTGGGAAAGCATGCACAGGAGCAAGAGCATGTGAAGTTGGCCACTGTGGGGCAAGCACCTTGGCTTCCCCTCTTGCTCCTCACAGATGCCCTGAGCTGAGCCGATGTGATTCTTTACTTGTGCAGCCCCAATGACCACAGCAGCAACAAGCAGCATTGCAACAGTGAGGTACAGTAAGATTTGGTGGCACAGAAATTGTTTGGCTAAAAAATAGTGTATCTCCGAGGGGCTTCTGGAAAAAAACAAAGAAACCTCCCCAACACAAACTCCAGGCTTCTAGCAACAGTTTGGAGCTTGTTAAACGCTCCTCCACCCCGGCCATGCATTTTCCAGTCCAGGCTGCTCAGCAGGCAGGCTCAGTAGTTAGGTTCAGAAGTCAGGCTCAGCAGGCAGCCTTTTACTTTGTGACCCCAAAGGGGGAGAAGGTATATAGGAAATTGCCCTGTCTCTGCAGCATCAGTTAGGTGACTGAATGAGTGTGGCCAATTCGATGTCACTCACAGCACCCCACCTTGCCATGAGTGATGTTAAGTTGGCCATGCCCACTCAGTCACATGACCACCAAGCCACTCCCACAGTCACTTGACCACCGAGGCACACCCACCAAACAAGCCATACCCACAGAAACAGTAGTGAAATATTTTGGAACCCACCCCTGAAGGTCACCCAGAGCTATGGAGTTTGGTGCCACTCGTGGTTGGTGACGCTTAACTCTAATGCTCTCTGTGCTTGTAATGCTATGAAAGCAATCATTATCCATGAACCCAGTCTAATATTAAGATAGGGGCTGTTTGGAATTTTCTTTTCAATGAGATCTTTATGTATTAATCTTAAATTGGAGCCGATTTTAGAATCCCTTGTAACTGAAATGAAATTTCATTTGCCATCTGTTCTAGAAATATGTATATATATTGTGAGAGCTGACTAAGAGACAGGGACATGATAGTTTTTGGACAATATCATTGACTAAGAGAGAGAGAAGTTATAGAATGGATAGAAGTTTTTGATCCTTGACACTTTCTCTATTGTCTTTCCATACTGATAAAAACACTGAGAGCCTTTAAATTGTGAAGTTTTTTGGTTTCTTAAATAAAGAGTGTGCTATGAGTTCTGCAGCTGAGATGGGGGCAGCGCACGCAATGTGGTGGAGGGTGGTGTGACCTGATTTTTTACTAAAACCACCCAGAAATTGATTTGGGGGCAGTTGGTGGAAGTTCCTCTAGAATGTACATGGTGTGGTTTGCCTCCTGTGACATTCCCATTTCTGAGGCTTTGTTTCAAATTCCATCCCAGAAGACCTCCAAGTCTTTGAAAGAGCCAGTTCAGAGTCCCTATGTTCTTGTTTATCTTGTAGAATTGTTGATGTATTCTACTTCTTATCTGGAGGGGGAATTTTCATATCCACAGCTTGGCCTAGAAGGGAGAACTGGAAGGTTGAGTGAGAACAGGAGTTGATGGGATATGCAGGTCCATCCTTACAATGAGGAGCATAGGATGACCAATATCCCAGGTCCATTATTTGAAAGTTATCTAGTGTATGGTCCTCAGTTTCCACTCCTAGTGCCTGGCTACCAGATCTCCAGTTTCCCCAGGTTCCAGCTGTTGTTTCTGAATGCCAGGTTGATGTGTAACACAGCTTCTCTTGTCCACGATGTTACCTGCCATGTCTCACTGAAGCCTACTTGTGCCCAGTATGAACTCTGAAGTGAACCTGCCAGGCCCTCTTGTGCTGCCTCATAGTTGCCACAAAGCCTGAGAGGGGGAAGGAGGGAGGAAGTAGATAGCCTGGCTACCGTCAAAACAATTTTTTTCCTTTGGGAACCAAGGCCATTGAAACAGGTGGCTGTTGAAGGAGGAGAGGAGCCTGAAATCCTTTTCCATTGGACCTGGGAGGGGGGATTTTTACTCTTTTAACTGGGTGAAAACAGCGGGAACTGTTAGAGTTGATTTTCACTGGCTGTGCCAATATGATGTATTCAATAAATTGTTCTTTGAGGAATCTACCTGCCTCAGAGTTCTGCTTTCTATGGGTGCATTACTTGGAACGCTGACACTAATTTTGTCACCTTGTCAAAGAATGCAGTAAGATTTGTCTGGCATGATCTGTTTTTGACAAACCCATGTTGGCATTTAGTTATGATTCTGTTTGCCTCTAGGTGGCAACAACTGGGAGGTGCAACAATTGAGCAGAATGAGCAGATAAGCATTCCCAGTGCCCACATTTCTATCTGCAAATGGAGAAATCACTTGCTACTCCATGACAGCTACTAACTTTATACCGTAAAATACCATTGTATTCCCTGAAAATACAACCTACTCAGAACGTAAGTCCTAGCTGGATATTTACATGTGTGCCCAATATAAGCCCTAATTAGGACCCCATCCACTCCAGGGTGCACAGATAATTATTAAGCTAGGGTGGGGATGGGGGTAGTGGAGCTGTCCTACTATTTACCTTCAGACAGTTGCAGCCAGGCCTTGCATACCTCAGCCCATTTCTTCTGCTGCAGCTGGCAAGGCTTTCCCAAATGCCTCTGTAGCTTATAACAGAGCTCTGGATCAATCTGGAGCTCTGTAATCAGCTGCAGAGGCCTTCAGGAAAGCCTTCCTGGCCTTGCCGGATGAAGAAGTTCCTGAAGGCTTTTGATAGCAAAAAAGATGCTCAGTTTGGGAGGGACACACACAAGTGAGGTGAATCAGTGGACAAATCTCCCCCCCCCAAAAAAAAATAAGACCTGGTGCCTTTTTTGGAGGCAAATATATATATATAAGACAGGGTCTTATTTGGGGGGAAACATGGGTAATAATTTTATTTTTATTTTGCTCTCAAAGCTGATCACACTATTGCGTGCTACTAATATCATTCTTTTCAGATCAGGTATTTTTTGAAAGAAAAAAAATCATTCATTTCCATTTTCTTATGCAAAAAAACCCATTCATTTCCATTTTCTTATACAAAACATCATTCTCCTTGGATGTATAGACAAGATGGGCACAGAGGAGCAGGAAGAGGAGGAGGAGGTGGGGGGGGAGATTTAAAACAACTTGTCCCCAAAAATATTTCATTAAACTCATGGTGTGGATTGTGACATGATGCATATTCAGCTGGGACCAAGAAGAGAATGAGGAAGGCTGAGACCTTCTAGAGTGCTAGGAAGATGCAGATATGATGCAGCCAAGAATTACAATACAGCCAACCATACATATTTTTGCAATACTCAAGAATAAATGAGATAACTTCGGGATGACTTCTTTTTGTGAATAGGAACTCCTTCCAAGCTTCCATTTTAAGAAAATAAGAAAAGGTCTTCTAGATCAGGCCAGAGCCCATATTTATGACAAAATGACTGACTAGATACTTCTAGAGCAGCGATGGTGACCCAGTTTAAGTTTGTGTGCCACTGAGCCTGGATGTGCACATACAATCTGGCCACTGCGCATGTGCAGAGCTGGTGTGCACGCCCCCTCCCCCAGTGGCACGCAAACAATCACATCATCTGCACATGCACACGCTGCCTGCTACCTTTCTCACACACATGCGCACCCATGTGCGAATGTGCACAAGAGAGCAGAATGACACACTTTTGCTGGAGGAGGTAAGTTTGGCGATGAATCGTGTGCAGGGTGAAATAGCTCTGCCTGCCACTTCCACCATGTGTGCCATAGGTTCTCCCAACACAGCTCTAGAATGTTCACAGAAGACGTAAGAACTATCCCAACTTCTGACTGGGTGTTTTTGTCTAACCTCACCATTCTTCCTTACAAGATCCACAGTCAATTACAGAACAGATTCTGCAATTCTATTGGAATTCTTGCACTGGTAATATAATCATTCTGTACTTTAGCTCATTTCTTGTTTTACTTCTACATAATAACTTAGTTAATCCAGACTAGGCTCCTCTGAATACAACTGGAGGGTGTTTTTCTATTCTCCTTATGCTGTTGATACTAAAATATTGGGTCTGATACTGCAAAAAACTCCAATTATAGATGAACTATGATACAATTAAAATAATGGAATTTTAAAGCCCCACTCTGCATGGTTTTTGGTTTTTGGTGGGGTTTTTTTGCATATCAACAACATTCCCACTGCACAAGTATCCTTTTTAAAATATCTTGGTGGGGCATATCATGGCTAAAGTAACCTAAGGGCACAGGATAGATATGCTACCTCAACTACTCAAAAGAACTATACAACTATCTTTTATTTTGCTGGACAAAAATGTACATTTTTTAATATACAAAACTATTGTATAACTGCCCTTTGAATTTTTTCAAGCAAAATCATTGGATCACTGCTGCATGAAGAACTGCTTGGACTATTTCCTAAGTTTGTCCCGTTGGAAAACTTGGATAGTTGGATTTCCTCTTCATGTTTGTACATTTCTTCTGGTCATAAGATGCTCCTTTGTATTCAGGTCTGGCCTCAGAATCATTATGTAGCATTTGGGAATGAAGATGCAGCTGAACAGCCCAGCACTGGAGGACAAAATGGAGAAGACCTGCACAGCCACCATGTATTTCCCTTTGGTGCTCAGGTAGGAGGGCACAAAACTCACCCAGACACTGCAGAAGACCAGCATGCTGAAGGTGATCAGCTTGGCTTCATTGAAGGCCCCAGGGAGATTCTTGGCCAGGAAAGCCACCACGAAGCAAATGGCAGCCAGGAAGCCCATGTAGCTGAGAGTGATGTAGAACATGACAACAACTCCTTCGTTGCATTGCACGATGATATCTCCAGGCTGAGAGTAGAGGTCAGAGTCAGGGAACGGGGGTGAAATTCCCATCCAGATGGAGCAGATGATAATTTGCACAGTAGAACATAAAAGGATGATGGAGTTGGATAAGGTCTTCCCCAACCATCTTTTCACTTGATTTCCTGGTTTTGTGGCAAGGAAAGCCAGCACCACCATAATTGTTTTGGCCAGGAGAGAAGATACGGCAACTGAGAAGGTGTTGCTGAAAACTGTTTGTTGAAAAAGGCAGGTGATTTTCCTTGGTTGACCAATGAAGAGAAAAGTAGACATAAAGCAAAGCAGGAGGGAGGCCAGGAGTATGTAAGAGAGGTCGCGGTTGTTGGCTTTGACAATGGGTGTCTCTCGGTATTTAATGAATATGATTAATATAAACAGTGTGCTTAGGAACAAAAATAGTGCAAAAAAGACCAGGATGATGCCCAGAGGTTCTTCATAAGACAGGAATGTTATAACTTTGGGGATACATTGAACTCGGTCCTTATTTGGATATTTATCATCTGGACACTTGGTGCATTTTTCTGTATCTGAGAAAACCCCAAAGAAATCTTTCTTTAATATTCTATCCTTTCGCCTTTATGAAATATCATTTTGGGATGATAATTTGATACAGAGGAGCATTTTCTAAGATACATTGATTAACATCTCCAGAGAATGAAATAAGAAGAATATCATTTTCTAAAAAAGATAGCAAAATTTCTAATATTCTACAAAATTGGTGGAAGCTTTGGGCTTGAAAGATTTCCTGGGTAATGTGCAGAACCTTCACAGTATCTACATTACAAGAGCTAAATAATGAGTCAGTTACACTTCTAGGCAAAAGAACTGAGTTGTGCCGAATGACACAACTTAATATACTGGACACAGAGGATGCCAATCTTCTGAAATCTAGTTGGTTGGTAACTAAAAAACTACCAAACATTTTGGAGTATAAGACATACTTTTTCCTCCCTAAAAGAAGGTGGAAATGTTGGTGTATCTTATACACCAAATACAGCCATTTTTGACCACTTGGAACCCCGCCCCGTGCATCCAATTTTTGCTAAAACCAGCCCTGTTTTTCAAAAAAACAGGGCATGCAGAAGGTTTGGGAGGCCTGTAGAGTGCTCCTGGTGGCTGGGGAGGGCAAAAATGTGGCATGTGGTTTGGGACATTTTGTGATTTTCACAAAAACAGGACATGCAGAGGCTTTGGAAGGCCTACAGAGTGCTCCTGGGAGGCCAGGATAACTAACAATCTGAACTGGTCTCTCCACATGTCATCCTTAGTGAAGTGTGCAAACCAGTGTCTGCATTTCCTGCATATCTTTCTCCTTCTGTCCTGGTCACTTTTTAGAGAGGCACAATCGAGAGCATTTTAACAAACTGCATCACTATTTGGTTTGGTGGCACCTGTGCCTCAGATAGAAAGTCCATACAGAGAGTGGTGAGGCCAGTGGAGAAGGTTATAGGAAGCTCACTTCCTGTTATTTAGTGGATACATGCATAATTTGGTATTTATTCATTTTGTGATGTTTCTATAGTGTATATTGGAATTGGTGACCCTTTGAGAGCTGTATGCAGCAGAATTTCATTTTAATGTATGCCGATTAGTGTACATTCAAAGTGACAATAAAGTTATTCTAAGCTCTAAGTTCTATGACAATTCCTCTCATTTCAAAGAACTCAGATATTCATAGAAAGACAAATGTGGAAAGAAATATCCAAAATAAAAAGAAGAAGAGATAATTTCTCTGGGGGTAGTAAAGCTGGCCATACTCTCCAATCCCTATAAAGGTCTTTTTCCTATTCTTCCATTTTGAAAAGAAATTGTGCAGTTTAAAAATAAACTGAATCTGTCATCTGCACCTCTATAACTGTCTGGTTTGGTTCTGCAAACCCAACAAGACAGACACAGACTTCAGAGGATAATTAGAACTGCAGAGAAAACAATTGCTACCAACCTGCCTTCC
>JANHFM010395906.1:0-14235 GCA_032468115.1 Grayia smithii
TGCTTGCTCCTCTTGTATTTAAACTTAGTGTGCTGTGGAACAGGGTAGACAGTCTTCCCCATTGTGCAGCGCACTAAGTTTAAATACCAGAGGAGGTAGCAAGAGGCATATGGGGAGACACACGATTTTTTCTGCCCCAAGACACCGGCTGGGGCGCATCTCCCCATATTCCTATTGCTGCTCTGTGGCTGCTAGCAGCTCTTGTATTTAACCTTAGCGTGCTATGCACGGGAGAGACAGTCTTGGGGAAGAGAAAATTGCATGTCCCTGCGTCCCTGCATTGTCCTCCTGGAGCCCATTATTCCCAGAATTTCTCCTCCAGAGGGCGGTTTTGAGGCAGGTCCAGCGGCGAGGCAAGAATTCCCGTAGCAAACATTTCCCAGAACCGTTTGCTATTCCCCTTGCTGATTGGCGGTTGCAAAACACCGCCAGTCAGCTGTTCATTTTTTCTGGCAATTTTGCTGCTGCCACCGCTGCCACCACCACTGCTGCCACTATCACAGCAACTGACCCCCATCACCTCACTGAATTTATACATTCGGTGTATAAGATGCACCCAGATTTTCATCCTCTTGGGGGTAAAAAAGTGCGTCTTATACTCTGAAAAATACGATAATTGAGTTCTGTGACTAGAACTCATGATCTCATAATTTCTGGCCTGGCCCCTTAATCACTAGAGGGACTGGTTCTACAACGAGGACTTAGTGTACCTTTTTGCTGCCCTCTAGCGGTCATACATATTTTAGCAATCCAAATGTACAATGATCGCCAATGTCCGATGGCGGATATGGTACAAGAAGAAGAAATGTGTCATACCCAATAATAGATTAAACAACCTTTAGGTTTATCGGCAGGTGATTCATGACACCATTAAAAGGATACTCGTCTGGTTTTAAACAGTGGTTGATATTTGATCCAGATTTGTGCAATTGATAACTGTGTAATCTATCAGCTGTTTATATATTTCCTCAGTCCTTGTTAAGTCATTATCACAATTTCAACAGCAAATAATACTTAATATTTATTGCTGGGCTGGGCTTTTCCTGGCTAAGTCAGGACTTTAAATAAAAACCTGGGCTATAATGAACAGAATGTAACACTAGAGGTGACTGTTTAGCCAGTAGAATCAACAGCGGTACTAGGAATGATGATACTTAATAGCCTCATTCTTACAGTATATGCTTAACTAAGCAAAGCAAATCTTTATTATGGTTAAAGATCTGCATAGCTTAACTAAGCATGTCATGTGAAAACAGTGTCTTAGACAAGGGTAGTTTTAACACAAAATCATTTCTCCAAATCAACCCTATTGTCAAAAATCTTGGCAACTTTTATGGATTTCAACTGGCAGAACTCCCCAGCTAATAGGATTTGATTCCCATGTTTGCCCAAACATGAAGTCTATACATCTTACGGTGATCAAGATTGAGAAACCTTGCTGTCCCTTCCTGGTTGTACCAGTGAAAAAAATCCTAGAAAAACCATGTTTATCTAGGAATGCCATATCTATCTTCTCTTTACCTGCGTCCTGCAGCTGCATTGGGAGTGTGCAAAAAGGAAATAAAGCACCTGAATTTTGATCACTGACTTTCCCTCCCTCCCTCCCTTTCTCTGTCTCTATCTTTCTAAAACTTTTTCTCATTAGGTTGTACTGTATGTCATTTCATATTTTCATTTCTGTTAATTTGGTACAATAGTTGTGTGATTCTAGAAAACTCAATTTAGGCAAGTTGGGAAATCACCTAGGTTCAAAATGATATTTCTTCCATTACAGTTTTCTTCATTTTCAGAAAACGTTTCTTCCATTTGCTTGTGATTACAGTCTGAAATCAATGTGATATGCTTGCCAATGCAGTATGTCGACGTCTATGGAGATTCTCAGTCATCCAGGTCATGGTTGTCCCAAAGGTGCTTTTTCAAGAGGCAACTGGACTTTCTGGGGTTTCTTTGATGATGTTTCACTTCTTGGATGAGTCCAGTTGCCTCTTGAAAAAGTACCTTTGGAACTTACATATGCAGGATAATTTTTGTTGGCTAGAATGTCATTTCACTCATAGCTTATGAGGTTTTGATCTTGCAGTAGAGTATTTTCTACTCTGATTGGCAGAGGCTCCAATAGAGTTAAGTTGGTAACAACTGTAGTTGTTAAGTTAGTAACATGGTTGTTAAGTGCATTTGGCTTCTCTTTGCTTGTCAGAAGGTCGCAAAAGATGATCATATGACCCTGGGACACTACAACTATCATAAATATGAATCAATTGCCAAGTGTCTGAATTTTGATCATGTGACCATCAGGATGCTCCTATGTAAGTGTGATAAATGGTCCTAAGTCATTTTTCCAGTACCATTGTAACTTCGATCAGTCACAAAATTAACTGTTGTACGTTGAGGACTACCTATACAGGATTGCATTGGCTTTTTTGGCTGCCGCTGGACACTGATGGCTCATATTTAGCTGGTTGTCCACTAAGATTCCAAGATCCCTCTCACAGTTACTGCTATTAAGCCTGGCTTCACCCAATCTATATGGGAACTTTTGGTTTTTGTATAAATGATTGTATAAATGATTGCAGAGAAGAAAAAAATGGATCAAACAGGCCACAACTCATTTATAGTGAGGAAGCTTGCATTCATTATATATAGGTTCCTCAAAGCAAAGCTCTGGCAGAAATCAAAACATTTCAGAGTAACTTTTTGCCTGGTAAAAGAGAGGAGGAATGAAAGAAGCAAAAAGGTAAAGTTAGAATTTTGCTCTAGGGGAAAAAAGTTGAATTGTTAAGAAAAGCAATTGAGTGGCTTTGTCTCTCATAGTAAAAATGCATAGCCACTTATCAGCATCCTCTAAGGAATAAGAGAGGAATATTATTATTATTATTATTATTATTATTATTATTATTTAATTTCTATGCATGAATAAATATGATTGAACATCCACACAGCACAGCAGCTTCCTAATCAGACAGACAGCAGACCAAACACAAAGGTCATACTCCATGGATTTTTAAAAAATCTTTTATTGTTACCTAGCCACAAGTCTCAGGACGAGTGGTGGGTTGCTACTGGTTTGCACTGGTTCAGGAGATCTGGTAGCAGTAATTTGGGCTCAGTCGCTGAACTGTTAGTGATCGCTGGCTGGCCACACTCCCAAACCAGTCCCCGCTCGCTGGCCCTGGCTGCCCTCTACCCAGTCACTCCTCACTTCTACTGCATGTGTTGAATAGCCAGCTAATGACACGGAGTCAGCCGTTTGAAACAAGTAAGTTTATTAACCTCAATAGGAAACAGCTTGCGAACCCCATATGATGCTGAGGGCGGCTATTTATACGAGCCGTTCCTCAGATCGATTACTGATAATAACCTCGGAACTCTCCACCCAATAAAACCACGCCCATTCATTAGGCACACAACTATGGTATGAAGTGTAAGCAAGGGTCAGGCTTAGGATTCAACACCCCTCCCTTCCTGAACCGCACAATCAAGGTCCCTAAAATATTCAATAAAATAATTCAAATAAGCTGGCCGCCAGCAAATCCAAGCGGAGCATCATAGTCCCGTTGGTGCCTCCGTTATCGGGGAACTTTGGGGTGACTCCCCAATAATAGTAGACTCTCGCCGTACAGCCATAGTCGGGGTCAGACAACTTCTACTTGGGGACGGAGTCCTCGAGGATTCATCTCGAAGCGGTTGTTGAACAACGTTCGATTCGCAGCTAATATTGCTGCGAGTCTCAGCAGCTTCCCCCCGACTTAGCGTAGACCCCAAACGATGACGAACAACAGGATATTGTAATAAAATAGGACAAGATTGGCTGGTAGCATCCAACGGGCGCGCCTCACTCCCCGTTACACAAGTCACCTTTGACGTCGGGCGTATACTGGGGCGGTACGTTGATATCCACCTCGTCTCTCCGAGCCGCCCGTCTCCGCAGCTGCTCAATATGCTGGCGCCACGTCCTCCCATCCTGCAAGAGCACGACGTATGAATAGGGGCCAGAGATAGAAACAATAGATCCCGGTACCCATTTAGGGGAAGAGCCATAATTTAATGCATACACTCTGTCCCCCACATGCAAGGCTCTAGACCGGCAAGGTTCTCCCAGGGGCAACACAACTGTATGGTCAGGATGAATGCGATCCAAAACAGATCGGAGGCGCCGTCCCATCAGGAGCTCGGCAGGGGAACGGAGCGTCGTCTGGCATGGGATAATATGCTGGGCCAGTAAGTAACGGGAGACCTTCTCATGCCAGTCCCCCGGGCCAAAACGTGCCAGAGCCTCTTTAGCCGAGTGAACTGCCCGTTCCGCCAATCCATTTGCGGCCGGCCTGAAAGGAGCGATAAGCGTTTGGCGAACCCCCAATTCCTCAAGAAAAGCTTGAAAGTTGGCAGCCATAAACTGCGGGCTATTATCTGACATCACAATATCGGGAACTCCTTGAGTGGCAAATAAGCGGCGTAGTTCCCGAATAATCAACCACGACGTGGTGGAGGACATCAAAACAACCTCAGTCCATTTAGAAAACGCGTCCACCACGATTAAAAAAGTCTGCCCCTGGAATGGCCCTGCCAGATCGATATGAATTCGAGACCATGGAGACCGAGGAGCCTCCCACTCCCGGAGGGGAACCCGATGGTCAATGGGACGGGACAATTGACAGGGGGAGCACTGCCGGACCCAATCCTCTACTTTCTTATCAAAGGATGGCCACCATATATAGCCGCGGCCTAAGGCCTTCATGTGGCACATACCGGGGTGGCCGTTATGCAAGATGCCAAGCAGAGAAGGACGCAGGCTGGGGGGCATAACCACACGGTGCCTCCAAAGGATGCAGCCCTTTAAAGCAGATAATTCATGTTTGCGCACCCAATACGGCTGGACGTCACTAGTGCCAGATTCAGCAGGCCACCCCCGCAAGATCCAGTCCAGCACTCGAGATAACACAGGGTCTGAACGAGTGGCAGCCTCGATGCGAGCAGCGGTGACCGGGGTCTCAACGGATTCAATCAAGAGCACATTAGGACCGGAAGCCGGGTCCTGCAACACCTCCAGCAAGGGACAACGGCTCAACACGTCAGCATTGGATAGAAGGTGACCCGGCCGGTACTCCAAGGAATAATTATAAGCAGCCAAGAATTCCAACCACCGTGACATCCGTGGAGACAAAATTTGGGGCGTAGCCCTGTCTCCAGCTATCAGACCCAAGAGAGGCTTGTGGTCTGTGACCATAAAAAAATGCCGGCCGTAAAGATAATCATGAAATTGCTTTACAGCAGCCACGACGGCCAGAGCCTCCCTGTCGGTCTGACTATAATTACGTTCGGAAACCGACATAGTCCTAGAATAAAAGGCCAAAGGGGCCTCCGTACCATTCGGCAATCGGTGCGCCAAAACGGCGCCGCCGAACGGGGAGGTGTCGGCAACCACTACCAAAGGCCACTGTTCTCAATACTGGATGAGGACAGCATCCGACACTAATAAACGTTTAACAGCTGCGAAGGACGCCGCCTCGCGGGAGCCCCACACCCAGGGGGCTTCCCTATCGAGCTGATGCAATGGTTCGGCAACTGTAGCCTTGTGGGGTAAAAACATAGCATAAAAATTTTAAAGCCCTAAAAAGGCCTGGAGCTCCGTCTTGGACTTTGGGGCTGGGGCGTTCTGTATGGCTGCCACCTTGGATGCAGTGGGATGAATACCCTGTGCATCGACCCTATACCCCAAGAATTCAACGGAACTAACTCCAATATTACATTTGCTGGCTTTAAGTTTAAGCCCCCACTGCCGGAGGCGGGTCAAAACTGACCGCAACCACTGCCTAAGTTCCTGATAGTCCTGAGCCGAGATAAAAATATCGTCAAAATAAGGCATAACGCCATCAATCCCCTGTAACATCCATTCCATTAGTCCCTGAAATAACCCTGGGGCAACATTTACCCCAAACTGAAGTCGCCGGCATTTAAAAGCCCCTCGGTGAGTCACGATAGTCTGTGCAAGCGCAGACTCATCTGTGACCGGCAACTGTTGGTACGCCTGGGCCATGTCCAGTTTGGCAAAGACTGATCCATGGCCCAGGGAATGCAACAGCTGTTGCACAACCGGGACTGGGTACGGGTTTGCCTGTAGTCTGCGCAAATGCGCACAGACCCATCGCTTTTTAGCAGAATAACGATGGGGGTCTCCCAAGGGGCATGGTCTACAGCCTCCAGAATACCCTGAGCGATAAGTTTATCGAGTTCCTTATCCACCAATGGCCGGAGGGCTAAGGGAACCCGCCGGGCCTTAAGGTGGATCGGTGGATGCTTCGGGTCTATGGGCAGTGCAATAGGAGACCCCGTATACGTACCCAGGCCAGGGGAAAAAACATCCTGAAACTCGGAGAACAGGCTATCCCATCCCTTGGGGGAGGCCACCATGGAGTGAATGCCCTCTATAGACAACCCCAGGTCATGGAACCAATCCAGCCCCAAAAGGGTAGGAAGCCTATTTCTTACGACGACCAGCGGAAGGTTGCCATTAAAGCCCTTAAACTCCACCCGAGCCCTAAAAACACCTAAGACCGCAATCCCATTGCCCTGGTAATCACGCAGGGCTACCGGGCAGGGTTCTAATTGGCTAAGGGTAACTGAGGGGACAATCCCCTTCAACGTGTGCCAGACGATAAGGGACCGAGATGCCCCACAATCAACCTCCATCTGGCAGGGCCGTCCCTCCACCAATACAGAAAGAAGAATTTTACGAGTCGCTAGAGACGGCTTAGGTCGAACAACCAATTCAGGCAATTCACAACCTTCATCAACTAAGTAGGACTTGTTGGTAGCAGCAGCTCTGAAGGCCCCTCGATGTGCACAGATGCAGGTGAAGGAAGCTTCGCACGGCAAACCTTGGCCAGGTGACCGACACGGCCACATTTCCGACATACAGCATCCCGGAACCTGCAGCCTGAACAAGGGTGAGGGCCACCGCACCCATGGCAAGGCGATGACGGTGCAATGCAGTCGAAACATTCCTTGGCAGCGGGTCGGAACCCCAGGTGATGGACAGAAGCGGTGGCATCGTCAACAGCCGTTTCATCCCCATCTGCGAGAACAGCAGGCAAAGCGTGAATGGACAACGCGGCTGGGAGCGGCCCGTGGGGCAAGGCACACCGCATCTCGGTTGTGGATTGCAAGGATAATTCCGAAGCCCGGGCTTCGTCAATGGCGGCCTGCAAGGTGACGCCCTTTCGCTCAAGTAGTCGACGTTGAACTCGCAAATCACGAATGCCGCAAATCAGTTGCTCCAATAATGCATCGTCCTGGTCACTAAATTCACAGTTCAGAGCGGCAGTATGTAGTGTCGTGAGGTAAGAGTTGATAGACTCTCCCTCAGCCTGGACAAGCTTGCGGAAATGGAACCGTCGCACCATCCGTGAAGGGGATCGAGCATAGAACTCTCGCAGTCGTTCGGTGAGGGTGTCCCACGGAACCGTGACCAGCTTAGTAAGAGCAAAAAGAACAACCGCCTGCGCAAACATCTTGGGACTGCAAACGTAAAGGAAATGGGACCGCTTCTTCGTGCTGGATAAATCGGTGAGGTCGTGGGCGTCCAAGTAACATTCGAAAGGAGCCTCAAACATGTCCCACGTTTCCGCAGCAGTGCCGAAAGGCGCAAAGGAATACGAAGGCAACGGACGAACAACCTCAGCCATAGCGGTGGAGGAGGCGACAGGCTCGCAAAACAGACTGTCAACAGGGTGGTAAGTAAGTCCGCACCTTCGTCGCCAGTGTTGAATAGCCAGTTGATGACACGGAGTCAGCAGTTGAAACAGGTAGAGTTTATTAGCCTCAATAGGAAACTGCATGCGAACTATATACAATGCTGAGGGCGGCTATTTATACAAGCCGTTCCTCAGATCAATTACCGATAATAACCCTGGAACTCTCCGCCCAATAAAACCACGCCCGTTTATTAGGTGCCACAACTACGGTAAGAAGCAAGGGTCAGGCTTAGGATTCAACAAATGCAGTCCTCTCTGCATCTGAATTTCTTTGTTCCCTCTCTGTAGCTGTTAGATGAGGCAAGAGGAGTTTGAAACTGGCAATATGCCTATCATAGAGAGAAAAGGGGCTCTGAAGTAAGCAGCTTTAATCAGAAATGGAGAGAATACCTTATACGAATGAAGGCAAATATGTGTCGCAGGATAATGATGTGAGATCAAATGTGGGTCAGTCACTGGGACCATAGATCTTCTACCTTATAGTCTCACTTAAACCATCTTCTTCTGTTCACCCCTGGATTTGTGGGCAACTCCAGTGACATTAACATATAATATCCAAACTTATTCTTTGGGCAGCCCATTAAGAGCTATCAGCACACAGCCAAATCTTGCTTGATATGCTGAGCTTCCGAATACTTTTGGAGAGATTATAAAGAAGGCAGCAGGCATTACCTATTTTTATGTGAATTTAGAATGATTCAGTGGCTCACTCTAATGGATGAAGGAATATAATGAAGACCTGGTGGCCAACTAAGCAAGATCCATTGAAGAACTGATTGTCTCCACCAGGAATTTGTATTTTTTGATGTTGTTAATTGGAAAGGAAGCAATCAGTACCAAAGAAAAGGAGCCATTCGAAATGTGTGGAAAAATAAAAATCTCTCAGGCACTGAACCGCTTGAGGAAGGAGTTTTAGCAGAAGGTTCTAATCAATGTCTTTAGGATCAGTAGCATTAACAACTCCCTCACGAGCTCTTTGATTTTAGGAAAAGGATCTGTTCTTAGTAAAGAGACAAAGCTGGAGCTGAACTGGCATCAAATGTTCAAAAGGGTGACCCTGAGGGATTAGTTCTGGCATTTCTGCTTCCTGCTGCAACCTTTGGAGTGCCTGCTTTGCATGGAGATTTATGAGAACATCTGGATTCAACTGAGCTAGGACAATAAGAACATGCAAATCACTGTTGCTCAGCAAACAACAGCATAACTTACTTGATAAATTATGAGTTGATCTTCCTAAGCAGCATTCTGGAAAGCCAAACAATTTGGCCAACACAGATATATGTTTTCTGCCAATGAGGTGTCCTTGGCAACATTTACCATAGCATGAGTAAGACATTTCTGTCAGTCAAACAATGAACTGGTGTGATAACTTATCTCTCAAGGTCATAATGTGTAGATCTGGTCTCTGCAACACCCAGCAAGGGAAATGGATGCAGCAGCAGAGATGGCACCATCTCCGCCTATGTAAAGCAAATTGAGATGCTCTGTTTAATCAACCATTTTTTAACAGTGGGCCAATATGGGTTTTAAATCCCATCAGACAGAAAAAGTGCAAGGAAGACAATCAACAATGTCTGAAAAAGATCCCCTAAACAGGGGTCTCCAATCTCGGCAACTGTAAGCTTGCAACTGTAAGCAACTGCAAAGCTGGCTGAGGAATTCTGGGAGTTGAAGTCCACAAGTCTTACAGTTGCCAAAGTTGGAGACCCCTGCCCTAAACCTCAACCCTTCATTTTCCTCCTTAACACTAAGGAAAGCTAAGGAAAGTTTCAGATTTACTAATGGAGGAAATAATTGACTGAAGGTAAAAAGCTTATTTTAGTTGGGCCAACCTGAGCCAATACTTTTAACTTCCTTCCAATCTGCTTCTATGAGAACCTTCTTACTTTTCAGTAGTCTTGTTTGGGTAATGCTGACTCAGTCTTTCATAAATGTAATATTTAAAGCCAGATGGGCATCTTGTCTCACAGGGAACTTTCTCAATCAGATTACCTGTTAATTTACTTGCCAAGTCACTGCCATTTTATTTTCTAAATAAAAAATCTATATATCAGCCAAATCAATGGAGACTTAAAGCATTGTGGTCTGCATAAAGTCAAGCTTTTAATCAAATTTGGGGAAGCCAATAAGATGATCACTGGCTTATCATCTCTTTCAATTACTGTATGCCTGATTGTCATGAAAGGCATACAGCACTACAGCTACTTCCAAGTTGAGCTGAAGATAGTCAGCTGAATACCTTGAACAATCTCCATCACTGCCTATGCCTTGAAATACACTAGATATGAATCTGAATTATATGCACTCTGGTATTGCTGACATATTTTTTCCCCTTCCTATAAAGTAGAAAAGTTTTTATTTTAGCCAACAGAAGGTCATTAATTCTTTTAACAAAGTCTCAGTCTTCCTGACTGTCTTCAAACTTCAAAGGCATGCTTTGTTTGATGAAGTTTCATACAAAATACTTAAAGGCAATCAGTCCCTCCCCCTATGATTAGACAAAGCAGGAAATGGCCATATTGCTCCACTTCATGTTTCTTTAAGTACTTTTCTGGCACCTTTAATAACTAGATAAGGCTTTTACATGTGCATTGCACATGCATAGAAGTTTGTCCCAACTTTTTCAATTCCTGGAATTGATTTGATATTTATGTGCCATAAAATTAAGGGAACTAGGTATGTCTAGCCCAGGGGTCTGCAACTTTAAACATTCATAGAGGCATTTGGACCCGTTTCCCACAGAAAAGAAAACACTGGGAGCCACAAAACCCTTCCCGTGCCTGACTATTTCTTGAGCGGCCACAAAACTAACATATGTAGTTGAATTAAATGTTCTGTTTTCTTCGGAAACTTTTCTTTTTTTGGATTTATCCATGGTTGGCCTACCGGGGGTTGAAAATCTCAATAAATTGCATGTCAGCGGGTGTCGCACATTGGTGGTTGTGATGCATATTTTGAGTGACAGGGAGCCACAGCAGAGGCGTGAAAGAGCCACATGCAGCTCCAGAGCCACAGGTTGCTGACCTCTGCCTTGAAGTCTCCCCATCCATCTATCTCCCCCTCCCAACCGCTCGTATCTCTGCCATTTATTTGCCCTTCCTGCCCATCAATAAATAACCTTGGAAATGACAACTATTTTGGCAACAGGTCACAACCTCTCTCACCTTGTGTTTTCATCATAAAACTTGACTTTCCTCATCACGGAGGTGTTGTACCAATCGCTGAACACCACAAGCGACAGTCCGTTGTCAACATCCCTTCTCAGCTTAATTATTTCTTCTGGGAAATACTCTTCCTCACTGTCTACCATCAATAATGTTCCTGCATAAAAAAGACAGGAGGCGGCTGCAGATTAGATCAACTTCAACGAATATATCGGATTATTTGGATAAAGGAAAATAAAAGGTAGAATGACCATCCAGGACGCTGCCTGTAGTCCTCGACGTACGAGCACAACTGAACTCAAAATTTCCGTTCCTAAGCAAGGCAGTTGTTAAAAGTGAGTTTTGTCCCGTTTTACAATTTTTCTTGCCGCAATTGTTAAGTGAATCACTGTGGTTGGTAAGTTAGTAACACATTTATTTATTTATTTATTTATTTATTTATTTATTTATTTATTTATTTATTTAATATTTCAATGTATATGCTGCCCAACTCCCAAAGGACTCCGGGTGGCTCACAACAAAAACACAATGGAAATACATTATACAAATTTAAAAGCAATTTAAAACAATAAAACGACAAAAAACATTCATATCCCATCAGGGGCCGGATCTCACTGAGTCACAATAGCGAGATTAACAGCCCCATGCCTGCCAGAAAAGCCAAGTTTTGACTGCCTTACAGAAGGCCAGCAGGGTGGAGGCAGTCTGGACCTCGGGAGGTAGCTGGTTCCAGAGAGCCGGGGCAGCCGCAGAGAAGGCTCTTTCCCATGGGCCTGCCAGCCAGCATTGTTTAGCCGACAGAACCCGGAGGAGGCCAACCCTGTGGGATCTTACCAGTCACTGGGATATGCAGAGTAGGAGACGATTTTGGAGATAACCTGGTCCTGAGCCATGTAGGGCTTTATAGGTAATAACCAACAGCTTGAATTGCACCCGGAGACTGATAGGAAGCCAGTGCAGCTCGCCGAGAATTGGTGAAACGTGGGTGTATCTAGGGACACCTACAATGTATAAGGAGAAAATGGTCAGTTAGGCCAGCTTTAGGGTTGACAGCAGCCTGTCAAGAGACTCTGCAACTCCAGAGGTGCTGGGCAAGTGAGGTGGGTGAACAGTTTCTCTGGATTCACAATACACCCACCTGGGATCTCCTCAAAAGCAATTGCATTTGAAATAACCGTTGGGTTGAAGAAATGCTCCCCCATACAAAGCAGAGACCGACGATTTGCATGTATTCCTTGGAGAAAGATGGAAATGGTATTATCTGAGCCCATTCCTCGTTTGCAAGTTTCAATGCTATGCCATTTTGGAAGCTGTTTTTTTTTTTCTGGAAACATGTTCAAAATCGGCTTTTCGGTCCTGTCCTTTACGTGCGCGATGCCTTCTCCAGACCTCACCCCGATTTTTTTTTTTATTATTATTATTTTTAATTTCCCTGTGCGCGCAGCGTGGGAGCGAACCCCTAATCTTCCCTGCTTCTGTTTATTTACGATCCATACCGATAGCATCTTCGGCGCCTCTCCAGCCTTCCATTATAGACTCCTGCTCTCTGGGGCTGCAATGCATTTATAATTTTTATTGTTATATCTTTTAATTTTATTTTGCTCTCCTGGCTGGGCTCGGGAAGAAGGAAGATAGAGGCCTATATTTATAGCAGAGCAAAACGATCTACCCTTGGCGAATTGCATGTATCAGTTAATTTAATCTTTTGCAGTTTTATTTAAACTGGGCTGTTCTTCCTTCCTTTTTTTAATATATTCTCTGTCTCTCTCTCTCTTTCTCTCTCCCTCTTTCTCTCTCTCTCTGTCTCTGTCTCTCCCTCTTTCTCTCTGTCTCTCTCTCTGTCTCTCTCCCTCTTTCTCTGTCTCTCTCTGTCTCTCTCTCTCCCTCTTTCTCTGTCTGTCTCTCTGTCTCTGTATGTGTGTGTGTATCTCTGCCTCTCTCTCTCTTTCTTTCTCTCTCTCTCTCTCTCTCTCTCTTTCTGTCTCTGTGTCTGTCTGTCTCTCTCTCTCTCTTTTCATTCTCTCCTAAGACAAATATATTAAATATATTTCTGTCTCAACCTTGGCGGAGGGTGATCCTGCTTCTGTATTTTTCCTTATTTTGTTAACGCAAGTACTTCTAACCCTTTGAAGGCATATACAGTGGTCTGGGTTTTTTTTAAATATAAATACATACACACCCACCTCTACTTTATATATCACATCCTGGCAAACAAGAGAGAAAAGGGTGGGGGGGAATGGAAATTGCATTGAAAAGCTTTTGTTGTGTTGCTACCCGTTGTTTTTTTGTGGTATTTTTTTTTTCACTACTTACTTATGCCTGTATACCTCCAGTGGTTTGTGGGGTTGATTGACGTTTACAAATTATCCAGCCGAACCTGTTCAGTCTTTGACCCGTGTGTTTCTATTCAGCAACGAGTAAGATTTGCAAGCATTTTTGTCATATAATTACTGCAAATCCCATGAAAATTTCCACAACAACGCTTAGATGAACGGTAATTTGGTCTGGCAGCTGCTGATGCCTTTACAATGAAGAAGGGGTGCGAAACTGGAGATATGCATTTCACTCTTATGGGGTTGTGGGGTTGTTGTTTCTTCCCCCTTGGTTCGAAGGTTTCTCCGTGTACATTTGTGCTGCCGTGTGTATGTACACAGCAATGACATTGCCTATGTCCTCACAGTGTTTAAAGGAAGCGGACTCTTTAAGATTTACATGCATGTAGAGGGTTGCACTGAGTTGATTTTATTTGTATCGATAGCTTGCATTCTTCACCCCAGCCGTTGCAGTTATTTCCATTATTTTATTACGCTCGGTAATATGCAGAGTTCATCGGCGTTGTTCGCCGTGAAATTTATTCCACCTTCCAGTGTGCTCTTGATGGGGGCCCACAGCATACGAAGAACACCATCATCTCATGTTTAGATTCAGCCAGGACTGAATGGCGGTGTCCTCTTGCAACAGAAAAAATAGCTCCCAATGTTTGTTCGTTGCAGATGTTTCTCTCCTAAGGCGCAAAGGAAAAAGATATCTGCTGTGAACTCCACGTAGGCATCAGGAAGGCATCCGGGCAGTAAACGCTGAGCTCCATCCAGTCGCACCGACTCCACCCCGAATTAAAGGATAACAGGGTCGTAAAAAGGGAGTTCGTTTGTTGCTTTATGTATCTTTAGGATGGGTCAGTTTAACATTCAAATGTGGCACAGGGATAAGGTACACAATCAGTGGTGGGTTGCTCCGGGTTCGGCCCAGTTCGCGCAATCTGGTAGTGGTGACGGTGTGACGTCACCGAACCAATTCTGCCGGCCGTGAGGTGGGCCCAC
>JANHFM010412252.1:0-14124 GCA_032468115.1 Grayia smithii
TGCTTATTAGGGCTTTTGCCCCCCCCAAAGCGGCATTTTTACAAAGTCAGTTCATTGCCCCCAACAATCTGGGTCCTATCTTAAACTTGCCAAGACTGAAAAATGCTGATCCACAGAATGGATTTTTCCATTCCTCTTTTACTGGTTCTTACTTAGTTATAACCAATCATAATGCAAAATCTTCACTTCCATCCCATCCCAGAGCAACCACCATTCCCTTACTAACCTGCTTTCCAGCAGACTATGGTCTTCTTTTGCTGCTCTGCACACAGGAGAACAGAGTTGGAAAGCAGTTTAGTGAGGGAATGGTGTTGCTCTGGAACGAAGTAGAAGTCAGGATTTTCCATTACCTTTGCTTGGATGGGGTGGAACTGAGGACTTTGCATAAGCTTGGAATGTGATCAGGAAGTACTACTGTAGTTAGTCAGTATGAGGTGGGACAACGTAATATATTTTGCTTCAATCAGCGCCAGTTTGGTCTAATGGTTAAAGCACTAGGCTAGAAATAGGAGACAGTTCTAGTTCCACCATAGGTATGAAAACCAGTTAGGTAACTTTGGACCTGTCATTTTTCTCAGCTGAACTCATCTATATAGGGTTGTTGTGGGAAAATAAGAAGAGGAAGGAGTATTAGGCATGTTCATTCATTTTGAGTTACCTATAAAAATAATAAAGAGTGAGATTTTAAAAATGTAAGTAAATCAAACTTCAAATCTGATGGAGCTATAGAAAGAATGAATTTTTGTTATTATTTTTAGTTTGAAAAATTTTGCAAGCTGAGAAACAATCAATATCCTTAGCCATAAAAATGTACCTAGGTGATGTGATATGTATTATATCATTCCTTCAAAATCCATACTTTATTTCATTTGAAGGAATTAGATTATTTAAATTTTAATGAAAAATAGGGACTAGCACTGACAAAAGGATTTAGATTGAGGCTTATATTTCTTGTGGGGTGGTGAGGGAAAACAAAACTTTAGCTTAGGTATAAGCAGAGGCTTCTTGCTTTGATTTATGATACATGTGGCAAGATCCCCATTGACTAGCACAGGAAACAGAGATAAGTTTCTTTTTGTGGGGGAGGGTCTTTTTAAAATGAAAATAACCAAAATAAAATACAAATTGTTTCCTCCTATAAGAGTGATTTCAATCAAAATTTCCAAGATACTGTGTATTTGAAGGATTTTTTTCCCCAAGAAAATCTTACAGATTGGGAGATTTTAAAAAATCTTTTGGATCCAATATTGATGAATCAGTTGGGTTACAAGTGGCCTAGATTTCCTGCCTGCTGTTAATAACCTTTCCAAATATTGGTGTAATTTTGCTGTGCGAATCAAGAAATCTGTAAGCATCTTTTGCTTGTTATGAAAGAAAAGAAAGCCTTGCCACTAGAATCCTATAACATTCACAGAATCACATCATTGTGAGGGAGGTGGGTTAGGAGGAGAAGATGAACAAAAAAGTATAGTATTTTTAATAATACACTCAAAAAAATTAGTACAAAATTGTGCAGTTTTTGGAGAGAATGAAGTGTTGTTAGGACAATCTCTATTTAAAGAAAAGTTTTAATTCTTAAAAACATAAATTGTGTTCATCTTGAGAAACATTTGTGTTTAGAAATTACTTTAAAAATCAATACATGCTGACTTGTGGGAAATTAAACAATGCATTGCAAAAGACATTAAATGGTTTTTTTAGTCTTTTTAAGTATTAGATACGTTTGCTGTCTTGAGTTAGTTCTAAAAATGATGAAGGCAGGATACAAATACCGTAAATTCCAGCGAATAAGATGACTTTTTAACCCATTAAAATCTTCAGATAAGTGGGGGGTCGTCTTATACGCCGGGTACTGACCTTGCAAGATGCATGGCTGGCAAACACTTTATTTTAACTGGAAAAGTTGGGGGTTGTCATATACGCCCAGTCGTCTTATACGCCGGAATATACGGTATGTAAAATAAAATTTCCTAGAAATCCTATAGATCCTATGGCTACAGCTTTGCAAATCAAAGCTTTGTAAAGTGGTGCATAATATTAGTTTGCCTTACAGATTTTACACTGAATTTGAAAGATTGTTAAGTTCTCAGACAAATGAATTGGATCCTGTAAGAGAAATTGAGTACTCTGTTTTGAACCTGTCATTTCCTTGATACATATATTTATTTCATTTGACAGGGTTTCTTTCTGTTTTTAGCTCTGCTGAAAGCTGTGAAAATTGTGATTAAGAAACTGCCAAGTTAAAATCAGATTTTTTTTGTAGAAAATCTTAATTTATTTTTTAAAAAAGGTTAAAATACAAAACACCAAAATATTTTAACTAAAAACAACGAAAGAGAAAATACAACAAAGAAGACATTAACAAAAAATATTAACCCTAATAAATCCTGACACTCAAACATGTTTGCTTCTTTATAACATCTCTTATCAGTTGTTGATTGATTAAATACCATAAATCAAGTTTTCAAAGCCAATCTATCTTTCCTCATAAAACAGATAAAATTGTTCCTCATTTAAATGTATGAGGTCTATTTCTCACTCTCCATCAAACCCCTAAAAAACCCAAAATATTTGATACTCATCCACCCAGAAAATTCTTTGCTATTATATAAAAGTACAGTGTTAAGCTTCCGGAAGGTGTATGTGGTCAGTTCTATGATTTCTGAGTCTATATTTCTTCCTGGCCAGATTACACTTGGAAAAACACATTGCTTCTTTATGTTCTCAACCATCTGTATCAGGGGTGGGTTCTACTTATCTTTACTAGCGGTTCAGATGATGCATACGCATTGTGAGTGATCAGTGTGTGCAGAGCGTGCGTGCTGAATGGGCACTCTGCGCATGCACAGTAACTTTTTTTTGAGAAAAAACCCTCAAAAAAGTATTCTGCGCGGAGTGCAGAGAACGGTAAGTATGGGCATGCGGATGTGTCCAGTTGTGGAGAACCGGTTCAGTGACGTCACAGCGTCACTGCTACTGGATCACGCGAACCGGGAGTTTTGCATTATTTCTGTGTCTATATTTCTTCTTGACAAATCTGCTACTTTGAAAACAAATTCTTCTTGTAGATTTGAAATGTTTAATATTTGTTTTTTAAAATGTCTTGCACAGATTTTATAAGTTGATTAAGCTTTTTGGAAAAAAAATCAGCTGAAGATTGCATCTTGCTAGCCAAACTGTTTTCCCCTTGGGTGTCAGCCTCCTCCTTCTCACTGTAAATCATCTATTGTTGCTCAAAGCAGGTAGAGAGCATGGAGGCAGTGAAAATGACAGAAAATGCATTGTCTGAGTATTTTGATCCCAAAAGTTTTTGCAAGTTAATAAAATACAAATCGAAAGTCACATTCCATGTTTTCATATGGAGAGCAAAAATTGGTAAGAGCAGTCAAATAAATCAAAGAAAAAAAGCAAAACAGAAAAGAATCCAGCAGGGGTTGAAATAAATTAGCATTCACCCAGCCAGTTAATCTTTGAAGATATATAAAAAAAAGCAGAAGTTCAAAAAGGGAGCTTAAAAATCCTAGCCATACTTATGATAAAGTGCTGCTTGTCAGGGGATGGCCGTGCCCATTGACTTTTCAGCTACTTCCACAGGGAGCTGCAATTTTTACATTCCCCTTTGAGGTATAGCATCAAAATTACAAGGAGTGATAGTAACACTTTATACTGGTCTAGTGAGGTCACACTTGGAATACTGCATCCAGTTCTGATCACTAGGATACAAATATGTTCAGTCCCTAGAAAGAGTGCAAAGAAGAGCAACTAAGATGATAAGAAATCTGAACGCTAGACTTTATGATGAATAGTTAAGGGAACTGGGTTAGGTTATGCCTAACCTATCAAAGAGAAGTAGTAGGGAGTACCACGATAGCTGCTTTATAGTATTTGAAAGATTGTTACAGAGAAGAGGAGGTTGACATAAAACGCCTGAGGGCAGGACTCGAAGTAACAGGTGGAAGATGATTAAAGAGCAAGTCTGTCTAGAACACAGGTGTCAAACTTGTGTCATCATGTTGCCATCACATGACATCTCGATGTTTTTGCCTTTGCGGGGGTGAGCGTGACCTGCAAGTGAAGCATTCGGCCCACAGGCTGCCAGTTTGACACCCCTGATCTAGAACTGTATAAATTTCCTGACATTGAGAACAATCAGTGAAATGGCTTGCCTTCAGAAGTTGTGGATCCTCCGTCATTGTAGGTTTTCAAGAGGAGATTGGACAACCATTTGTCCCGAATGGTATAGGGTCTCCTGTTCAAGCAGGGGGTAGGACTAGAAGACTTCCAAGTTCCCTTCTAACACTGTTGTTCTATGCGCTGTGCTCCACTTCCATTTCCTTTATTTCTAAAATGTAACCCAAAGCAAGACTAGATCAAGAATTTGGAAGGTAAACAGGTAGAAAAGGAAATGATGACTTAAATACATGGCTGGTACAGAAAGTATATACTAATAAGGACACTAATGATGGTGACTCTGATTTTTCTGTATCTGCAAAAACTCTGTATTGTTTATTTAATTTGGTCTCTTCCTATTAAGCGTTATCAATATTTCAACAAAGAAGCTAGATATACAAACATCCAAAATTTAAAAATGGCAAATAGTATTACGAAATCCTACAGAAAATGCTATGGTATCTTGCTCTCACTAACAGACATTGGAATGCATTAAAAGCAAAATAGGTGAAATCTTTATTGAATATGCATACTCTGTTTTACAAAATCATTGGTTTCAAAGCAAAAAATATAAATAATCAAACAATACTTCCAGAGGAATGTTGGCATTGAGGAAAGACGAACGGAGAATTATTTTGTAATCATGGATAAGTCATATGCTTTTTGAGTGTCTGTTTGATATTAAGCTTTGAAATCCACTTAAGTATAAATAAAACAGTTCAGACTTAATGCTAACTTAAGACTAATGATATTTGATAATGCATGGAATGAAAATATGAGTATTCTGAATGTTGCTGTCCTTTAGAGAACTAATGCAGAATTGCCTTATTCCTTTTCTCAATGGTGACAAGTAAAAAAATGGAATAAAATGGTAGCACCAGAAACAGAATTCTTGATGAAATAGTAAATGCTATGCACATTGAGGATAAAGAATTAATGAACAAGAGGTTCTGGTTAGGAATTCTCACATGTACTCCTATATTTATTATTAATGTGGGTTTTTTGGCTTTAAAAACAAATGTTCTTTATATCCAATGAATATGTCCATGAATATTAGAATAACAAAGTTCTAAAATTAAAAGATAATTTATATTAATTGTACAGAAAAGAATGCATAAAATGTGGTACATGTTTACATATAATAAATAGAAAGATATTGTTTAGAAAATGTGGTAAAATTACAAGATAATGTCTCTGAAAAAATAATTTTATATATGTCTTACCTAATATCATTGAAGACCTCAAATAAACTTGTAAGAAATAAACTGTATATTGATATGATACAAAATAGAACATACATTATTGGAGTTAAATATTTTCATAGTCAATTGTATATATTGTATGCATAAAATCCAGTTGGAAGTTTAAGAAAGATACAATTTATTTCTGTGACATCGTCACTGTTGTTAAAGTCAAATTATTCTTAAAACTAGTTTTATTAATACTATTTGTATTTGTCATAACCAGTTAACAAGCTCATAATAGCATGGCAACACAGATATAAACTTACCTCACAGGGCTGTTGTGGGGGAAATAGGAGGAGGAATGAATATGTTTGCCGCCTTGAGTTATTTGTAAAAATAATAAAGGTGGGAAAGAAACAAACAACTAATATGTCCTTAGTAAGCAATAAAAAATGGAAAACTTTGCTATTCAAAATAGCATTAACTGATGTCACCTCATTCTTCGTCAACTCCACAAAGTTTTAATAATTTTCAGAAGGCCAATAAAGTGGGAATAACACTGTTCTCCATAGGAAGGCTGTTCTGTAGCATCGCAATGCCTAAAACTTTAGTTCTTTTGCTCTTCAAAATTGGAGATCCAACAGCAGTTATATCTAGGATAAACTTGACTTTAACTGGAAAATATAATTTTGAAGGCATCTGGGAGTCAAACCATAGAGGGTTTTATAGGTCAATGAAGCTATAGGGAGACAATTCAAAATGCAAAGCACTGGTGTAATAAGCTCATAAGGACAAATACAAGATGGTGATTGAACCACTGTATTCTGGCCACCTCAAGTTTCAAAGCAGACTCAAAGACATCCCTGTATAGAGTAGATTGCAGTACTCCAAACTCATGAGGGCTAGTTAACAAATTAATATTATAAAGTCCACTTCAGATAGGACTTGGAACTGGTGCTTCAAACAGAGGTGAGCAAGGCCTTTTCCTTGTTCTCTTCACCGCCTCCCTAGTCGCCATGGCCTCCATTTACCCAGGCGGTAGTAGTAACAAACTCAAGAAAACCCCGTCACAGATGTACCTGAGAGCTATTAACTTTGCTAGTGTACAGGCCAACCTGAATGTCAGCATAGCAATATGCTGCTCCTGTCACCATTTTGAACTCTAATCATAAAGAATCAAGAGATTGGCAAATGTGAGTAGTTTTATCAATGATGTGCTGTATAAACTGATCATAGTGGCTATCTAGTAGATATCTGCAAGCTGCTCTCTCTCAAGCAGGGAATTGGTAATTTTGATAGAGCTGTCAGCCTATAGCTTGCTAGTGCAATAAGGAAAAAGCAACTATGCTTTACCTCTCTTATTGCTATAGTAAAGGTTTTATCTTCAGTTTCCATCAATGTTCACTGAAACTCAATGTAGTGTTTTTGCTTGAGTGCTGCAGGCATTGCTTCATTTCCAGAGTTTTTTTTAATAAACCAAAAAAATCACCCAGCAGCAGCCATTTGGAAATAATTACATCAAGCACCCATCTCATTTCCAGGTGCATGGAACTTCCTGGAGATCTCTAGAAAATTCTCCCAAGTGTTCACTGGAACCCATCCCTGATGTGCTTGTGGTAAACTATTTTAATACTCTTGTTTAATACATGTTCAAAAGCACATGTGGGGACCTGCCCCAGTTGGTCTCTCAGGAAAATTCTTGACTCCTTTGAGTTGAATCAAAAGGACTTTTACTGAGAGAAAGTGGATGCAGTAAAGTCAGGCAGAATCTGAAGGTCTGGCGCAAAGTACAAAACAATTCTTCTGTTTCCCCAAGCCCAACACCCCTGACCAGTCCACCGGCAGCCAATATGATGCTGCAAGGTTGTTTTGAGAACACTGAGGTGCTGGGCAGATAACAATTCATTCTCAGAGCACTACAGCCTTGGAACCAGATTGGAACCAGCGTAGAGTAGAATAAAATAACAGAGTTGGAAGGGACTTTGGAGGTCTTCTAGTCCAACCCCCTACCATTTCAGACAAATCGTTCTCCAATCTCTTCTTTAAAACTTCCAGTGTTGGAACTTCACAACTTCTGGAGACAAGTTGTTCACTGATTAATTGTTTTAATTGTCAGGAAATTACTCCTTAGTTCTAGGTTGCTTCTCTCCTTGATTAGTTTCCATCCATTGCTTCTTCAGGTGCTTTGGAGAATAGCTTGATTCTTTCTTCTTTGTAGCAACCCCTGAGATATTGGAACACTGCTATCCTGTCACCCCCAGTCCCTACTTCTTTCACTATTGAATTTAATTTTGTTAGATATCATCCAAAATTCGAGTTTGGCAAGATCCTTCTGTATCTTAAGCCTATCTTCTGAGTGTTGGCTATTCTTGCCAGCTTGGTGTCGTCTGCAAATTTGTTGAGTTCCCTACGTATCTCCTCATCCAAATCAATAATGAAGATATTGAAGAGTACTGGGCCTAAAACAGAGCCTTGGTGTACCCCGCTGCATATTTCCCTCCATGTAGATGCATTCCATTGAGGACTACACATTTCGTGCGGTTGGTCAGCCAATTACGAATCCATCTGGGGCTGATGCTGTCTAACCCACATTTTTCTAACTTATCAAGTAGTAGGTTGTGGTCTATTTTATCAAATGTCTTACTGAAGTCCAAGTAAATTATATCACAGCATTCCTTTGGTCCACTCATTTTGTCATTTTGTCAAAGAATGCATTTAGATTTGTCTGGCATGATCTGTTTTTGACAAACTCATATTGGCTTTTAGTTATGACTTTGTTTGCCTCTAGGTGTTCACTGATTCATTGCTTATGTTGTCCAGAATCTTCCCAGGTATTGAGGTCAGGCTGATAGGTCTGTAGTTTCCTGAATCTATTTCTTTTTCCTTTTTTGAAGATGGGAACTACATCAGCTCTTTCCCAGTCCTCTGGTAGTTCCCCGGTGCTCCAGAATCTTTGAAAGATACAATTCAATGATTCTAAGATGACATCCTTCAGATCTTGGGGTGTAATCCATCTGGTCCTGGTGATTTGAATTTGTCTAGGGTGAATAGGTGCTTACTTACCATTTTCTTGCCTATTTTAATTTGTATTCCTAATCTGTTTTTTACAGATTAAACAGATTCTGTTTTTGATAGGGTGGAATGTTTTTTCCTTTTGTGTAAAGACTGATGCAAACAAGTTAAGGAGTTCAGCTTTCCTCCTGTTGCTTCTCATCTTCTTGCTATTTTGTACCATTAATGGAACAATCGTTTTCTTGACTTTTTTCTTGTTTTTTACATTTTGAAAGAACTTTTTTTTTGTTATTTTTGACTTTTGTCGCAAACCTTAGTTCATTTTGAGCCTTAGCTTTCTTCACCATCTTTGTAGGCTCAACTTATTTGCTGATATTGTGCCTTGGTTATGTGCTCCTCTTTCTACTTTTTATTCTTGCCCTTTTGACTTTCAATTTATCAGAGAGTTCTTTATGCAACCATGCTTGTGGGGGGGGGGTGTTGAGACCTGTTATTTTTCTTCTTCATTGGTATTATACTAGGCTAGGCTTTTATAATATCACTTTTTGAAGTTTCCCAAGCTTCTTGGTTTGTTTTCCCCTTGAGGTTTCTCCTCCATGGAATCCTTCCCATGCTCTAAGTTTATTGAAATTAGCTCTCAATGTCCAAAACTTTAGTTTGACTCTGTTCTATTGCTTGTGCTTGCATAATGTTGAATTATATAACTTCTCTCAGACAAACATAATGGTCATTTATGTGACTGCTTATATATTTGGGCCAAAATTATTTGGGACAGACCCATAGTCATAACACCAAACAACAAATTATTTCAAAAGTTTCGTTTCCTGAAAAACTTTTCATGATCATGATAGACTTTTCAAAGTAACAAATATAATTTCAGAATAACTATTATGTAGGAATCTTGAAAAACACAAAATTAAGTTTTAATAACTATAATATTTTTAGTTACATAGTGTTGCTGACATGCTGCATGAGTTCAAGATGGCCAAGTATTTTGCTGCTGATTTTCATTTGTACCCATGTCTGATACATCTCACTGTAGTCCCCAACAATATTCAGTTAGCATTGATAGATTCTAGTACAGTAGCCTCAACACTGTTTTTCTATTGTGTCAATGTCGTGGTGAAACTTTTCACCATGTTTGTCACTGACTGAAACTAAATGTTCAGGAACAAAGTCCAAATGAATGCAGAAAATCAGTCTTCAGTGACGTGTTGCATTTCATGGGCTTGTATGCTATAAGACGTTTGTCAACCATTTTGTGCTCTTTAGTTTCCCAGAAAATTCTTAGCAACATCCTTGAATGCTTTCCAGACAATTTTCTCTGGCCTCAGTAACAGATCTTCAAACCATTTGTCATTGATGACATATCTGATTTATGGACCAACAAAATACCTTCCTTAATCCTGGCATCAGTTACTCTTGAAAACCTGGGCTCAAATAATGAAAACCTTCACTGTCCTTGTACATAAAACTTTTCATCAGTGTGAGTTTCATGTAAAGAGAAAGAAATTTTTTTTTTTGTCAGATCAACAAGTGGTTCATGTGCTACATTTTTCTGTCCTGGAACCAAGTTCTTTCCACGTGGTCATTTCTTTTTAATGCAATGTGACTCTCTTGTATGGCTGTCCATTCGCATAAGTAGCAACAGTACATGGTGTATCTGAGTGGTATTCCAAGCACAGAGCCACTACCTTTAGATCTCCACAGATATTCCAGTTGTACTTGGTGTATTGAATATACTTCAACAACAGTTCCATGTTTTTGTATGTTTTTTTCATGAATGCAACATCGCTAACAGGTACTAAGGGGTGTATACTGCCATTGTATAAAACCAGAAGACTTTTATACGTGGTATCTGATCAGTTAAATTACAGGTTATGTTTGTGATTAGCAGCCAAAAATCTATACACCAAAAATGTTCAGGAAGCAAAATCTTTGTTGTTTAGTATAATTAATATCATGATATCCTGCACTCTTCTCTTCCTGCAGGGCATGGATGTTGAAGTGATTCAACATCAAAAGTGGTGCTTTGACATTAGCTAAGAGATAATGTTGAGCAGATATATAGGCAAGAATTCCACTGAGCAGCAGCAAATTTCCCAACTTGTCTTTGCTGCTTAATTTAATATATTTGTATTTAACATTCAGATATATGTATTCTCTCACTACAACCTCAGAAGCAGAGATCCTGGTTATAAGGAAATTTTCTCTCAAGGTCACTGCCGCACATCCCTAGTCTTAGTATTTAAATTGCTGAAGGACCTGAATACCTAAAGAGCAACTCCAAGAGAGCAGTATGACCCTCATCCATAAAATTACCCTTATCCATCAGGTCTGCAGATTCACACATTATCAGGCTGTGAATTAACAGGTTCATATTTTACTCAGATGTTGTATTTATTAACACAGCTTGAAGCTGGGATCACCAGTGATCCAATCAAAGTGACCCAGGTAAGAAGCAGTTGAAGATGGAATGAAGATTAGTGCTAGATTGTTGACTCACTTACTCCATCATGGCAAACCTGATCCCTCCCATGTCTTCTTCACCCTGAGATAAGTGGGATACATGTGGCAACTACTCCACTCACATATTTCAATATTCAGCATATCCATATAGTATCAACCTTGTTAACTCTCAAGACTTTTTTTCTCTTATGTATTCAAAATGGATTATGATCAGTGTGTGTGTGTGAGTGTAGTGTATTTTATGTATGTCTCTGCAAGTATATGTATAGCTGTATATTTTCTTTTCAGATCAGGCATCGGAATTTCATTCTTTAATGTGTGTTCACAGAATAAAGTGACAATAAAGGTTATCTTATCCACGGAAGCTACCTTCTTCCACATCAGAACAGCCAAACTAGTGCCAACAATTTGGTTAACCATTCATGATGGCACTTTCTGAATCCAAATGCTATAATAACCTCCCTTTTCCACTTCTATAATCATAACACAATAGGTTTAGGATAGGAATGCTCTCATAGTTACACTAAAACTATGGGCTGTTCTGCTCCCCACCCCACTTTTTTTTACTAATGAATATACCAGTCTCTGATCATCTTGTCTCATACTCAACATCCCAACATCCCCACTGACTCCACTAACTCACCTGCTTCCTGAAAGCAACCATATAGATCAGACCTACATAACTCATAAGGGAGAAAGGGCCAGATTGATACCTTAAAAATACAGATAGTCCTGACTTACAACCACAATTGAAGCTGGAAATCCTGTCATAAATTGAGTGCAGTGGTGGGCTCCCAATTTTTTAACAACTGGTTCTCTGCCCTAATGATTGGCTGGCTGGGCGTGTGTGGTGGAAGGAGTGTCATGTGACTGAGTGGACATGGCCAACTCTACGTCACTTGTGTGGGTAATCCCACTTGTATGGGACAGGCAGGGTTGGGGAGGGAATCCAGGGGTCTCCGGTGGGGGAGGAAAGAAAGATCCAACCTCTCTCTCTCTCTGTGTGTGTGTGTGTGTGAGAGAGAGAGAGAGAGAGAGAGAGAAAGAGAGAGAGAGAGAGACTGCATCAAGCTAGGCTGGGAAAGCTGGCTGCGAGAGGAAGAGAAGCTGGGTAAGCTGGACCCAGACGTTTCCTAGGACCCCTCAGCCCAGAGGTCGCACTTTCCCCTCTTTGCTAGCCCCCTTCTTTGCAAGGGATCACCCAGCAGCAGAGATGGAGAGGTAGAAGGGAGCAGCAGTGGCTGCTCGCATTAAGGGGAGAGTGTCACACAGAAATAGGAGCACACAGACCCACCACCCCCTTCTCCCTCTTCATCTCCATTGCTGGGCAATCCCGTGTGATTGCAGAGAGGGGAAGAGTGTGAAGATGCTGCTTCTGGGATGAGGGGACATGTCTGGGTCTGGCTCACCTGGCTTCTATTCTTCTTGCAGCCAGCTTTTTTGGGCTGTTTTCAGGGCCAATTTTTTCTCGAAAAGCAGCCTGAAAATGGCCTGATTTGGGGACCAATTTCAGGCCTTTTTTCAGGCCATTTTATACATCTCCACCCCGGACCGACCCCTTTCTGTGATGTACCGGTGCCTGGAGGTGGTACGGGCCTGGATGAGTAGGAACAGACTTAAACTCAACCCCTGCAAGACTGAGTGGCTGTGGTTGCCAGCATCTCAGGGTCTAGAGGCCCCATCGTTCTCGATGGGAGGGGAGTTACTTGCTCCCTCTGAAAAGGCTCACAACTTTGGTGTTCTCCTGGATACACGGCTGTCTTTAGAAGATCATTTGACGGCCGTGACCAGGGGGGCTTTTGCCCAGGTTCACCTGGTGCGCCAATTGCGCCCTTTCCTAGACTGGGATGCCCTTCGCACAGTCACTCAAGCCCTGGTTACTTCTCGGTCAAACCACTGCAACGCCCTCTACATGGGGCTGCCCTTGAGGTGCACCCAGAGGCTCCAGCTGGTCCAGAATGCAGCCGCGCTGGTGGTTATGGGAGTTTCCCATTACTCCCATGTAACACCTCTCCTGCGCGAGCTGCACTGGTTGCCAATGGTCCTCTGGATCTGCTTCAAGGTGCTGGTACTCACCTATAAAGCCCTACATGGCATTGGCCCAGGTACTTGCAGGACAACCTTCTGCCTTTGTCCCAACACCCCGTGCGCTCACACAGGGCTGCCCTCCTCAGGGTGCCATCGGCCAGACAGTATAGGTTGGTGGTGCCCAGGATGAGGGCGTTCTCTGTGGGCGCACCAACCCTCTGGAATGGGTTACCCACCAAACTCCGGACCACCCCTGACTTCCACTCCTTCTGTCAGGACCTGAAGACATGGCTCTTCGAACAGGCCAGCTGACGTGATTGGGTTTTAAATATTATCTATTTTTTTAAAAAATGAATATCAACTTAAATTATTGTTCTTATTATTGTGGTTTTTAATTTTGTGAGCCGCCCTGAAGGGCGGCATATAAATTAAATTATAAATAAATATAAATAAATTTTCTAAGCGAAAAACGGCCTGTTTTGGAAGCATTTTTCAGGCCGATTTTGGCCTGAAAAAAGGCCTGAAATTGGCCCAAAAACCGCCCAAAAACTAGGCCGTTTTCAGAAGGGGTGGAGCCAGCCAGTGGTCCAATTTGCTGGTTCTCTGAACCGCGCAGAATTGGAACAACCAGTTCAGGCGAACCAGTCCGAACCTGCAATAGCCCACCTCTGCTCACATGACTAGGCTGTTTTTTCAATTTTTCAATTTAAGCGAACCATTGGAAATCAACAAAAAATGATGCAAAACATGATCATGTGACTGGGATGCTGCAATTAATCAGAAAAGTATGTAAATGTCTATCATCAGCTTTGTGATACTATCTCTAGAAGTGTAGAATATTTTAGTGAATGGTGAGCATGTAACCAATATTCATTTGGAGAAACAGATTCATGGCTGAGATGAAATGAGGAGGAAGACTTCTTCACCTGATCTTTTGACACAGTTGTTAATTTTTTAAAAATTTGTGAATTCTAGCTTATATACAAGGCTGTATACTGTCGCCCTGCCTATTTAACTTATATGCAGAACACATCATGAGAAAGGCGGAGCTAGATGAATCAAAAATGGAATTAAGATTGCTGGGAGAAATATCAATAACCTCAAATATGCAGATGATACCACTCTAATGGTAGAAAGTGAAGAGGAACTAAAAAGTATCTTGATGCGGGTGAAGAAGGAGAGTACGAAAGTTGGCTTGAAACTCAACATTAAGAAAACTAAGATCATGGCATCTGGCCCTCTCAATTCCTGGCAAATAGAT
>JANHFM010413039.1:0-10853 GCA_032468115.1 Grayia smithii
CCCCCCCCCACACTTCACCCCTGTCAAGACACCCCCCCCAATGGTCACCTTATCTGGTCACCTTAATGTAGAGGCTATGCAGTAGTCTAACCGAGAAGTAACCAGAGCATGAGTGACTGTGGAGAGTTCATCCTGGTCTAGGAAAGGGCGCAACTGGCACACTAGGCAAACCTGCATGAAGGCCCCCCTGGTCACAGCCATCAGATGGTCTTCTAAGGACAGCCGTGAATCCAGGAGGACACCCAAGTTGCGAGCCCTTTCAGAGGGAGCAAGAACCTCCCCCCCCATTGAAAATGATGGGACATCTAGAGCTTAAGATGCCAGCATCCACAGCCACTCAGTCTTGGAGGGGTTGAGTCTAAGCCTGTTCCTACCCATCCAGGCTGTACCACCACCAGGCACTGGGACATCACAGAAAGGGCTTCCCTGGGTTACAATGACTTGTAAATAAAAGTGGATGTAGTTTCCCACATTGTCAAGTTTATTACTGTGCATTTCAGTCACTTCCTGGAATAATTTCTTTAGAATTCATCCCTTCTTTGGTTTCAACATGAGAATATATTACACACATGTATCAAAGATTTAGAATTCAATATGGAGAAAAAGAAAAAAAAAACCCTACAGTCTTGTCATTTCCTATTATTCTGTGAATGCTCCTCTAGCTATACAATATTATATAGTTACAGGTACCTGACCGTTCTAGGAAATGTTGGAATTTATAGCCACAAAAATCCTATGTCACCTCATGCATTTAAATATAATAAGCACCACTCTCCTACTCTTACATGAAAATATTTAAGAAACAGATTTATGACTGAATAGCCATAAAACGTCTGTAGACTGAAAACCAACTGGTAAACTTTTCCCTCATCGATACAGTAATCTCATTGTAAAGATATGATTTCACTCCATTTGTTCATTCATGCTAAGTTTATGATAGTTTTCATTGTTTGTGCATTTGCCTTGCAAACCCAAAATAAACAACAGCAGTAACAAATAGGCATTAGGAGATTATATCATGTATATATTTATACTGATCAGCAACTTTTATTTCTCTGATTTTAGAATGATCCATCTGAACTGATTATTCCAGTCCTCACCAGCAAAACATAACAACAGTATAAACAGGGGTTTTCTTTTCTTTTTTTTTTTTACTTTCCAACTCTGAAATTACACGCAAGATTGCCAGGTTTTACTTTATGTGGTGTCATGTTACTCATGGCCTATTATTTATTATGAGCAAAAAATAAGGAATAATCCCAGGCATATGACTAAGCTATTTAACATTATCTAGTATAAAAGTACAATAAGAAAATTGGGTGTTTATTTGTTTTAGAATTATTTGTTTGTTACTTGTAGAATATACCAATATTTTAAATTGTATCCAATTTATTATAATGTAAAAATAAAAATTATATCCAATTACAAAACCAATTTCACAGAAATCTATGTATAAATTAAAATGAATAACTTTATTGCTCTTATTAGCCAGTATGAGAGAATTGGCATTAAAATATCCAATAAATTGACAATATCAGGATAATTAGAGAAGATACATGCAAAGAATTTTGGTTGAAAGACAATAACAAATCAAAATATGCTAAGAGAAAAGAGATGAAAATTGGAAATCTAGGTAATATAAACTTTGAAATATCAATACACTCACACATGCCCATACACATACACACTCATACACATTTATTAACGTATAAAACAATACAATTATCCAAAAAGGATTTAACAATTGTAAGTTTCCTTTCAAACCTCAAAAGAATATAGTATAATACATGCAACTCTTGACCACAATTTCCATCATAGGTCATTGTAATTGTAAGTCAGGTTCGACTTGATTTTATGACTATTTCTTTGTTGGTCATTAAGCAAATCCATTTGCCCAATGAGCACTTCTCATGTTTTTTTGCCATAAATCAGCAAAAAAGTTTGCAAATTACAACCACATGACTATAGGATGCTGCCACCAGTTCTTAATGTGAGCCAATTTCCAAGTGCTGAGTTGTGATCATGTGATCAAAATGATGGTGCAATGGTCATAAGTGCCAAGTACAGGTAGTTAGTTATCTTTTCTGAAGGCATCATAACATTCAATCATAACAAACAAATGCTGTAAGTCAAGGTTTACTTATAGTTGACATGGCATGTGCACACCAACAAAAGTTAAAAAGTAGCCAATGGTTAATGCTGAGCTTGAGCCAGAATTAATATGACTATTCATATTCAGACTGGTTCAATTATTCTTTGCCTGATTTCTCATGACACCACATAAAGTAAAACCTGGCAATCTTGTGTGTAATTTCAGAGTTGGAAAGTAAAAAGAAAAAAGAAAAGAAAACCATGTTTATACTGTTGTTATGTTTTGCTGGTGAGGACTGGAATAATCAGTTCAGATGGATCACTCTAAAATCAGAGAAATAAAAGTTGCTAATCAGTATAAATATATACATGATATAACCTCCTAATGCCTATTTGTTACTGCTGTTGTTTATTTTGGGTTTGCAAGGCAAATGCACAAAAAATGAAAACTATCATAAACTTAGCAATCACAGTAACCATGAATTTCAAAGCGGAGGTGGAATCAGATTATTCTGAGTAGATTACATTGTTATGAAAGAATCAAAAATTACTTCAAGAGCTTCTTGATACTCTGCTATCACTGCCTTTGGAGGTCACAATTCTAACAAGGATACATTTTCACTAATATAGTTAGTATTCCAGTTGTGATTGTTTCCTGTTCCAGCTGAATCCAGCTGGATTCAGTATGATTTCTTATGGTAATCATACTCTATTTTGAGTATTTTAGTGTTCTCTATACTAAGCTATCTTTCAAAGCTAGGATTGTAATATGGAGGCAAAATGTAGCAAATAATTGGTATAAAATTCAGGAATCAGATAAAGTTTATATTGAAAAAGCTGTTCTATTGTTGTTTTTTTAGCATAACAGAAGTATTGTTTATTTTGATTATTTTACTATGAATTATTCTGAGTCACTCAGATCTTCAGGACAGATGTTTCTGAATATTCTTTCATTTGTTCATTAATCTGTCATGAGGAAATGAGCTTTTCTCCTATGACAATAACAGAAAAAACAGTTACTTCAAGAATATTCTAAAGAGTCTAACTCTTCATAGGCACTCCTAACTTACTTTCACTTTTGAGAGATCCATTTAATAGTGACTTTTTGAGAACCAGTTGATATTTTTTTCATCCTCTAACTTAATCTAGAAATTGTCTCTGTAGTTATACTCCATTCTGGAATAAAGTTGTACCCAGACAAAAATGCCTAGCCCACTAAATCTGTGATTGCTACTTTTCTAAATGTATCTTCATTTTTGTTATGCCAGGAAGCCTCTTTGTTGTTACAGGAATCTGACTTTTGTGTAGCCGAACACTAAGGTTTTTTTTTTAAAAAAAACTTTCTGAAATATTCCCCATTTCTGTTGCTTCCTGCTTTCACTCATTGAACTGAATGAATTATGAATTCCTTGCCTTTTTCTCTTTGAAGCTAAATTCTTATAATTACTGCTTATTTTATTGCTTTGTGTGCTAGCTTTAAATATTCTTTATACTATATACTAATAAATTGTCAACTGTTTACTATCTGATTGCCCTTATATCATCAATCCCATATTGTTTATATTTATAGTTCCTTTTTAAAACTTCTGTGATGCATAAACCTTTTAACAAACTGTAATATTAGGTTCCAACAGTGAAAAACCCAATGTTGATCTCCAAGTCAACACAATACAAACCAGCGAGTTAATGCAAATGAACAGGTTTATTTACTGCGTGCACTACAAGAAACCGATAAATGTAACTAAACTCGAAAGCAAAAATGAAGTCAGCGTTGGGAGCGGCTGCCTCCAGCTTTCCTTTTAAGGCCTCACTGTCCAGCTCCACCAATCCTCCGGCTGAATAGGCAGGGTGCTCGTGCGCAGTCTGTCTTCTTCTGGTTTCCCTCCTCGTGGCCGCTGCTACCATCACCAACCGCCTCAACCTGTAATACAAACATACACACCCTTTTATAACCCCGTTTCTGTCGTCTGTCTGTCATTTGGCTCTTCATCCTCGTGTCTCGTCCTGCCGCCCCCCCCAACGTCTTTGTCAGCAAGGTGTCGAGCCTCGCGGTATTGACACCCAACTTAAGTGGAAGGAAATGGTTCAACCCTTGCTACATTCGTGATTTTCTTTTTTTGAAAACAGTCGTATGTAAATAGAATGTAATGGTTTTAGATGTTACAACAAATTTGCAAAATAATGTTGTTTTTGTATAATATAGTACTAGATTAAGCTTCTGTTCAGAGGAATTCATTGAAATGTACAGTTTTAGTCATACCTAAAATTGTACATACAGATGAAAAAAGCCTTTTCCAGAGAAATACTCAAAATAATTAAATAAAAATAAATAAACATAAAAAATTAAATTATTTCCCCCCCAAATGCTTACCTATTAATAAGTTTCTGAAAGATCTAATTCCCTTCTATACTCTATTGTCATGTTTCCATATTTATTAATGTCACCTAACAAAATGACATATTCTTGTAGATTGCATTGAATTAGAATGCTTCATATTTTCCCTCAAAACTTATCCTTGGCTCTTTTGTTACCGTAATTCACTGGGCATAAAATGTACCACTCACAAAACAATGGTTTACTACCCTTAAATACATATAAAATACCTACCTTGATGGATCTATTCCATATTTTCTGATTTTTATTTTAGCCTATTCATTCATAATAACATATGCATTTGTCTATACTTCCTCAAAAATATTCATCAATTCCACTCACAAAATTGGAACACCATATGGATTCAAATACATACATTATTCAGAGTATTTTTAAGAAGCACAGGCAATTGAGACTGGAAGTATCCCTCTTGGTGTTGGTAGACAACAGAAAAAGTTTGGAACTTTGTTTTTTGCAAATGACAACTGCAACAAGATTATTGTAAAGAATTATTGTATAAAAGATTTGACAATACCTGCAATGGGATAATGTTTGCTGAAAATGATGGAACTTGCCTAAACAGCGAAATTGACTTGTCTGATTAGAGAAAAGTTAATATCTATATTTATTGCTGGCTGGAAAATCCTTATAGGTTTCTTTTGCACAAAACAAAATAAACTAATGATCTGTGGTTTTGATGATTAGATAGTATAGATTAAATAAAGGGAGTCAAGATATACAGTATGCTTAAACAAAGAGGCAAATTCATAATTATGTTAATAAATGCTGTAAAGAACATTGGAAGCCACTTCTTTATATCTTCTTTTTTCTTTCCTGCATGTACTTTTAGCTCTCTATTTGATTTCTTTTTCTTTTTTTCTTTCCCACACTATATTAGTTTGTATTAGTTTTTAATTAAAAGTTTCTTTTTAAAACTTTTAATAAAAAAGTACATAAATGTTTAAAATAGGAAGGATGAATGCAAATTCCTGGGAAACAAAGAAAAGCTAGAGATTAGCCAAAAGACAATAAAAGGAAAAGCAGGCACTAATAGGCCAGTTTAACCAGAATCTAACTGAGAGCATAGAGAGAAAGGGCTAGAAGCAAAGAAACAACCAATGAGATTTTGTGGTGGCTATAATCTCAAATAGCTCCAGTCCAGTCCGGTTATCATTCTTCTGCAATCCATGGGATTTTTTGAAGTTGGTTTAAGAAACAGTAGCATGAGTGACAATCAGCTTAACCTACAGTTCAGAATTGATCTTGTTTTAATTTTTGGCTTCACTGGATCTCTTTTGGATTGTTTTTTTTTATTATTATTATGACAGGATAAGTTAATTGGGATTCTTCTCATAGTTGGTTTAGTTTTCTGAGTTTAGCTATTTGCTGCAGGCATTTCATGATCCAACTAGGTAACATCATCAAATAATCTTGTAATTTAGTTGGCTAATGCAATGTCTGAGAGCAAATAACCAAGCTCAGGAACTATTATAGTATCATAGTTCAAATATTCTCTTTTCTTAGTTAACTAGATTAGTCAACCTTAATTTTGACATTCTCACAACATTTGCTTATTTACTCTAGTTAACTTCCCCATTGACTCAGTTAAATATGCTGTGAAAATATTTAAAACGTTCAAAAGTTCCTCCCATAGTAAAATACTGACTTCAGTTAAGATGCATGCTTACAAGATATACATGTGCCAATGCTGTTTAAAAAGCTCTGGAGAAATCTATTGAAAATTGCACTGATCCAAAGCCATGAAATGCCAAATTAAAATCTGACTTGGACTACAGAACATTATTCATTGGGCATTTTATATACTGATTTGCATCATCAGATTTGTTGAATTCATAGTGCAGAACTGTCAAAATGCTTACTGGTGTGCATTTATATTTCAGAACAAAGTGCTGCATTTATATTGTGCCTTTTTTAGGAACTCAAAGCCGCTTATGTGTTTTCTATTACTCATATTGTACTTCACAACCCCAAGTAAGGAAAAATATTGCAATAATTAGTTAATTACTAGGTTCATATAATAATTATATTAAAGGATACTGTAGTATATTATCCATAAAGAAACTAGTTGCACAGAAGCAGGCAACTGCATTTTCTCTCACCTATTTCAAGACATCATTTCCTATTCACTAGTTATACAGGTAGTCCATTCTTAACAGCCATTCATTAATGACCCTTCAAAGTTATGACTGACCTCCCCCAAAATTATCCATCCTCCAAGTTATAACTGTTATACCCCTTCTCTGTGTCACATGATTGCATTTCAAGTACTTGGCAATTAGATCACATTTACAACTGCTTGCAGCCGGGGGTGAAATTCAAAATTTTTCCCTACCAGTTCTGTGGACATGGCTTGGTGGGCATGGCAGGGGAAGGATACTGCAAAATCTCCATTCCCACCCACTCCAGAGGAAGGATACTGCAAAGTCTCCATTCCCACCCCACTCCAGGGGAAGGATACTACAAAATCCCCATTCTCTCCCCACTCCTGGGGTCAGCCAAAGGTGGTATTTGCCGGTTCTCCAAATTACTCAAAATTTCCACTACCGGTTCTCTGAACTACTCAAAATGTCTGCTACCGGTTCTCTAGAATCTGTCAGAACCTGCTGGATTTCATCCCTGGTGCTTCTGCGAGCAAAAATGGAGCTTGGGAGCAGGGGTGGGTTCTACTTACCTTTACTACCGGTTCTAAAGGTGCAGGTACTTTGCACATGGTCGGAACGTGCGGAACATGCATTCGGCGTGCGCACACGCTTTGCACGCCTGCACACCGAACACATGCTCCTGCGCATGTGCCAAAGCTTTTTTTTGCCGAAAATCCTCAAAAAAAAGCTTTCTCCACATGCACGCAAGTGCGCTCCGCTTGCTCCATGCGCTCTGTGAGCTCCGCGGAGAGACCGCTAAGTACGGGTGTGCAGGTGGGGCTAGCTCCCGGTCGCATAGAACCGGTTCGGTGACATCACAGTACGCATACACGCAGAAAATAGTATACTTTGATTATAGATCTATGTAGACAGAGATGTAAAATGATATATAAAATGATAATAAAAATGTAATAAGTGCTACTGCCTATGTAATACATTTATCCTGGTAAAACAAAGTCCAGTATCTAAAAAATAACGATGATAAAAAAATAAATAAAATCACTTTCTGGATAGTGTGATGAGTCAATTTATATTTTGTAAATTTTGTAAATAAAATTTATATTTTATTTATAAATGTATAAATGTAAATAAAAAGATCAATGATTTAGCACACATATAGCATACCTGTCCCCTATTTATAAAATACTTCTGAAAATTCCCTGTCGATACAAGACTTAATACTGGGCCTGCCTACTGTTGCTGCTAGGTCGTTGAAAAAGCTTGGACTTAGTTTCCATGGTCCAACCCAATCAAACCAGTTTCCCATTTTTCTATTGATGTGAGCCAAGGGTTATCTTTCCCCCCAATTAGCTGATGAGTAAAAGTAGTGAAATTAATAAAACTAGTAAAAAAAAAAAAAGGTTGAGAGATAGATGTCCCTTGAATTTATTTAAAACCAAATTTATTTGTTCTTCATTGGCAATCTTCTAAGCTTATCAACTAGATATGGAGGTCATTCATTCATTCATATCATTTATTACATTTATTTGCCACCCATCTACAAGACAAAACTGTTCTGGGTGGCTTACAGCATAAATCATTAAAATCATAACTTATAAATAAATATCTCCAAAACAATAAAAATAGAAGTCCCAGGCCAGATAAAATTATAATTAAAAGATGAGATGGGAGGGGAAGGGATGTGGATGCAGGAGGCAGAATTCTCTCTTAATCCATTAACTACCTCCAGTGTGATGCTCCTCCGTTGGGGCCCCAAGCCGTCAGGTAGAGCCAGATCTTTGAACTCCTGTGAAAGGTAAGGAGTGTGGGAGCCAATCTCACCTCAGGGGATTAAGATCAGGGTTGGGTTGCTCCCAGTTCAGCCCGGTTCATGCAATCCAGTAGTGGTGACGATGTGATGTCACTGAACTGGTTCTCCGCGGCCAGGAGCTGGGCCTACCCACCCGCCCATTTTCTCCGTTTTTCTGCTCTGCGCATGCGCAGAGCACTTGTTTCTAGTTTTTTCAAGGAAATTAGTGCGCATGTACCGAGCGCGCGTGCTGATCACGCACAAAGCGCCTGCATGAAGAGAACCGGTAGTAAAGGTAAGTAGAACCCACCCCTGGTTAAGATGTTCTAACAGACAGGAAGTTAGCTCTATTTTCATAGCCAGCATTGAAGTCAAAAGCTGGTAGAGGAAAACTAGTAGTGTTCTCCTTTGTTCTCCCTTTTTTGTCCACACTGGTCAGAAAGAAATGATAACTTCCTCATAGATAGCAAGACAACTGTGCAAACTGCTAAAGATGCATTCATTTTTCTTTTACCAAATCACTCGCTAGACAGAAAGCAATTCTACTCCATCATGGGGGTGGCATTTGTAGTTTGCTAAAGGAATCCAAGGACATGCAGTTCTTTTCAGGACCAGTAAAGACAAGATCATTTAAATATGAGCCAGCAGTATGCGGCAGGAGCCAAAAAAGTCAATGTAACCCAAGAAATCAAGATCATGTGAAGTATTAGTATCGCTTTATAAAGCCTTAGTAAGACCACATTTAGAATACTGCATCCAGTTTTGGTCACCATATTTATTTATTTATTTATTTATTTATTTATTTATTTATTTATTTATTTATTTATTTATTTTATTGTGTTTATATGCTGCCCTTCTCCCAGAGGACTCGGGGCGGCTCACAATATAAAAACAGACAATAAACAATCAAATAAAACCATTTGTATAAATACAATATAAATATGACTATAAAACAATAAAATTTAAAATTTAAAAAGAGTTAAAATACAATAAAAATCCAATCCCATCAGCCGATCTTGTCAAAAAGCCAAGTCTTCAGATCACCCAGAAGGAGCAGAGGTCGGGAGCAGTGCGGAGGCTGGTGGGAAGCTCGTTCCAGTTATGATATACTTTGCCCATGTTTTCAGCACTAGCTAAACAAAATCCATTACTATTTCTTTCTCTTTGCCCTATAAATCCTTGATGTTTTAATGAACCAATTTAGTGATTTCTGACCTGACAAGTAATTTTGTATGTTTTTCCTAGATTATTGCTGCACTCAAAAATCCTACAGCTAAATTCAGCTGATTTACTTTGGCTGAGCAGAAGCACAAATAGCAAATAGCAAAACCTCATTTTTGTGGTTTGTGACACTAGAATTCAGCAGTTTAAGCTTCAAGAGGGCCAGTTTACCATTGGCAAAAGGTCCTTTGAATCCCCACCTCTCAGTTCCTTGTCTCTAACCTGGTCTTGCACTAGACTTTAGGCAGTTCTTACAGGTTTTTACAATATTTCACACACACACACTCTCACACACACACCAAAGATTGTGGAAGGTAAATTCAGGCATTGGAGCTCGGGGCCAGCTGGAAACCAATTCTGTCATTCTTTTATTGGCCAATCTTTTATTGGCCTGCAGCCAAGCCTTCAACCAGCCTTTTGGGTGGGTGGTGGGTGGTAGGGAGCATTTAAGAGGTGATTTCCTTTCTCCCTCCTGGATCATCCAATTAAAAAAAAGTAGGTATCTCTAGTTATGGTCAGACAAAAGCAACTTCATATTGTAATGAGCAAAATAATAACCATATAGATATATAGACAGTTTTAGGCAGGTACAAGAATAATTTTCAGAGTAAATTATTGAAATCAATGAGATGGAGGCTTGCTCAGAATGCTCTCCTTAAATTTACAGTACATTTCAAGAGAAAAGTACATACTTAAACCCATTTTTTCCATATCTTGCAAACAATGCCTGCAGCAAAAATGTCTTTGTAAAATCTCATATACAGGCCTAATTCTCTTCACTAGTTTCTTCGTGGTACTTAATCCTCCTTCTTGGCCTGGCTATCCTCCTTCTGAATTCAATTTGTTTCTTCTCAGTTCTCTAAACCTTCCCCTACTGATCCACAGGATGACTCCCTCTCTGATGAAACTGCCAGCCCATCTTCTAGATCTAAACAAATTGCCTCTCTCCCTCTTCACTTGTGCTTCTCCCCCTTTATCTCTGACTGACTCACAAATTATCTTTACTCCCTTTTTCTTTGTTTGGTTTCCAAATTAACTTCTCATTCTTTCCAACTATACCTCCAAGCTAAGCTTTTTCTTCTCTCTCTCTCTCGCTCTCTCTCTCTCGCTCTCGCTCTCTCGCTGTATGTGTGTGTGTGTGTGTTTGTCTGTCTATGGACCTCTGTCTATTTATTTATTTATTTATTTATTTATTTATTTATTTATTTATTTACTAAGCATATATAAGATAACAGATAAAAGTATAAACATAATT
>JANHFM010414962.1:0-14091 GCA_032468115.1 Grayia smithii
ATCACTGTAAGTAATAATTTGAATTTATTCTATTGGTCAAACCATGTATACCTTGGTCTGGGCACTGTATTTCAAGATTTAGAGAAACTTGACATAAGGACAATAAAGTAAGCAAAAATGAAATCTTATGAAGACAAATGGAAGAGTAGGAGATACAGGTAGTCCTCGACTTACAACAGTTTGTTTAGTGATGGTTTGAAATTTTGGTAGTAAAAAAAGTGACTTATGACTGTTTTTCACATTTGAAACCGGTGCAGCATTTCCGTGGTCACATGATCAGAATTCACACGCTTGGCAACTGACACATATTTATGATGGTTGTAGTGTCCTGGGGTCATGTGATTGCCTTTTGCGACCTTGTGACAAGCAAAATCAATGGGGAAGCCAGATTCACTTAACAACCATGTCATTAACTTAACAACTACAGTAATTCACTTAACAACTGTGGCAAAAAAAAGTTGTAATATCAGGCAAAACTCACTTTAACAAATGTCTCACCAATGTCTCACTTACCAACAGAAATGGGCTCAGCTGTGGTCATAAGATGAGAATTGCCTGTACATTTAGTCTTGAGAAAAACCAAATAAGATTATGACAGAACTCCTCAAATACTGAAAAGAATGTCGTATAGGCCAAGAGTTGTTGCTTCTTATTCCACATGGGAGGAGAGAGAAGAATAGGGAAGGGCAGATTCCAAGTTCAATTATATTTTTCATCAAAATGCTCTCAACAGTTCTTATGATACTCTCCTGTATTTATGTGCAAACATTGATATATGTAATATACTCTGTGGATGACTCCTTTTGCTTTGCTGCTATGTCTTCTCATCAAGCTATACTAATCCTCAATTTACAACTGCTCATTTAACAACTAGTAAATTACAACAGCCTCAGAAAAGGTGCTTTATGGCCCATAAAGCACTTCTCGCCAATGTCATGCTATCCCTCCCTTATGGTCACATGACTGTATTCCAGGTGTTTGGCAACCAGATCACATTTACAGCATCCTGCGGTCACATGACCATGATCTGTAACTTTTTTGCAAGTTTTCAGCACTTTTTGCTGATTTTCAGCAAATATACCCATTTAGTAGAAGGGATGACCATGTGATTCACTTAATCATCTTATATTTCGGCCTTATGACTTATGATTCACTTAATGATCACAATAAAAATGTTTGTAAAATCAGGTCAGATGGGGCTTACCTGAACGTCTTTTCTCAGTGGCTGCAGAATAGTCCAGGAATGGGTTGCTACAGTTGGATCTGCCCAGAGACTGAGTCATAATTCTTTAGTCACGCCCTCCTACCTCTCTCTTGGGCCCAGTTTTTTTAATGATGTTGCAACTGAAAGAGATGTTTTCCAAGAATATTAGTGACAGCTGGCTCCAGATCCCACAATTATCAGGGCGGGGCTGGACTATTCCGCAGCCACTGAGAAAAGGTGTTCAGGTAAGACAACGCCCCTTCTCCAGTATAGCTGCGGAATAGTCCAGGAATGGGACATACCAAAGCCTGGCTGCCCTAAGGGCGGGTAGCCATTGGGTCTGGTGCTCCCAAGGCCAAATGCACCTTTTATAAAACCCTCCTGCCAAAATACTCCTCCACAGATGCGAAGACATCCAGCTTATAATACCTAATGATAGGCAAGGGAGTAGTCCAGGTAGCCGCATTGAAAATCTCCCCTAGGGAGGCTTGTTTCGACCACGCAGCAGTGGTGGCTACGCTTCTAGTTGAGTGTGCAGTTATTTGCCTAGGTATGGGAATCACCTGTACCTCATAAGTTTTGGCAATGCATGTCTTTATCTAACAACCAATGGTTGAAGAAGACACCTTGGTGCCCAACAATGTTGGCTGAAAGGAGACAAATAGTGCCTCAGATTTCCTGGTGGGTGCCGTTCTCTTAATGTAGATCCGGAAAGCCTTCCTTACATCCAAAGTATGCCACTTCTTCTCTAGGGCGTGGGATGGCCCTGGACAGAAGTTTGGCAATATGACTTCCTGGGCCCTGTGGAACCAGGAGTTTACCTTGGGAATGAAGGAGGAATCAAGTCTTAGGATCACTTTATTCGGATGAAAAATGCAGAGATCTGCCCTGATGGACAAAGCTGCTATCTAGAATATGCACCTTGCTGATGTAACAGCAACCAGGAAAGCTACTTTAAGAGTCAAATACCTGAGGCTCATTGTCCACAGAGGTTCGAAGTGTGATGCTGTAAGTGCCTGCAACACCTTGGGCAAATCTCAAGCGGGATATCTGTGGATGGTCGATGTAAATTAGTGAATAATGAACCTGCGGATGACAGGGTGGCATACAAGAGGACCCTGGTCACCACCTGTCAGTTCGGTAGAGAAGGCTGCTACTTGCCATTGAATGGTACTCTGTGACAACCCCTTGTCCAGACCCTCCTGCTGGAAGTCTGGTACCTGTGGAACAGACACAGAAGTAGGATCCAGGTGATTTCTGATACACCATTTGGCAAAACCCACCCAGGTGGCGTTGTAGATCCTGATGGTCAATAGTCTCCCGACAGCCTGGATAGTCCTTATGACCTTGTCAGAATACTTTTCTTTCCTCAGAAGGACCCCTCAAGTGCCAGGTGGTTAGATGGAGCCACTGTGGCTCCGGGTGTTCCAAGATCCCCTGGCTGAGAGAGATCCTCTCTGGAGGGATTCTCCAGGGCCGTGATATAGACAAACTGATCAAGTCTGCAACGGACACCTGGGCCAGCAAGGGGTGACCAGGAGGACCTCTGCCTCCTCTGAAATCACCTTTCATATCACCCTTGGTATTAGGGGGAGAGGTGGAAATGCATACAGGAGACCGGGATGCCAAGTGCTGCGGAGCGCGTTGATCCCTTCCACTCCTTCAATTGGAAACCTCATGAAGAAGCAAGGAAGTTGGGAGTTTCTCTGTGAGGCAAACAGGTCTATGGTTGGATGTCCAAACCTGTTACATGTCTTGAAAAATCTCTGGATGGAGACACCATTCAGCATTGTCCACTGTAATCCTGCTCAGTTAGTGTACCTGAGCGTTCAATGTCCCGGCAATGTGCTCCACCTTGAGGGAGAGGATGTTCCATTCCGTCCACTTCCCTAACTTCAAGGATTCCTCCATGAAGCGCTGTGAGTGGGTTCCTCCCTGGCAGTTGACATGAGCTTTTGCTGCTACATTGTCAGTCAGTACAAGTACACGTTTCCCCTGTATCAAAGGGGAAACTGACAAAGGGCCAGGTGAGTTACCCTCAACTCCAACCAGTTGATGTTGTTGGTGAGGTCCTGCTGGGAACCGTGGCCTTGCGCTACTCTGGATTGGAGGTGAGCCCCCCAGCTAAAGATGCTTGTGTCTGACATGTGTGTGATTCGAATGGGCTCTTTGAAGACACTCCCCTTCTTGAGAGCTAACGATGCCCACCAGCAGAAGGATTTCATGATGGACAAGAACAGCCTAACCTTGGCCAGTGAATTAGAGCTTTTTGCCTTCTGATATGGTAGCAGGAACCACTGAAGGTTCCTGGCATGTAATCGGGCCCAAGGCACTATTGCCATGCAAGATACCATCTTGCCCAATAGTTTCGACGAGGTAGCTATGGGTACCTTGGGGTTTTGTTGAATTTGGGCTATTAAGGCTCTTATGCTGTCCTGCCTTTCCTGTGAAAGGAAAACTTCCTGAAGTCTGGTGTCGATAATTGCACCTAGCTGACTTATGATAGGAGGGAACTAGGTGACTCTTTTTGTAGTTTATCAGGCTTCTGCCTTTGACCTGGGAAGGGAGGAAGCATGAACCAAAATGTCATCCAGGTAGGATTGCAGTCTCACTGATTATCTCAGGTGAGCTGCTAGGGTGGCCAGGATCTTCATGAAGCTCCTGGGCGCAGATGCCAGGCCGAACAGCAAGGCTCTGTATTGAAGATGTTTCCCTGCATAACAGAATCTGAAAAACCTGCAATGTGCTGGCAGGATTGGAATGCTGAGGTACACCTCCGTTAAATCAATTGATACCAGGAAATCACCAGGTCTAATTCCCTCTAGGATGGACTGGAGGGAACTCATCTTGAACCTCCTATAGACCAAGTGGGAGTTCAGGCTCTTTAAGTCCAAAATTGCTCTTCAACCCCCCAAAGGCTTTGGTACAATGAACAGGATTGAGTAAAACCCGTCTCCACTGGTCCTCTGAGACAGGCTCTATGGCCTGGATCTCCAAGACATTATTGATGGCCTCCTTCATGAGGCCTCGTTTGATGTTGTGAGAGACAGGGCATTGTACAAAGTGGTTCGGTGGATTGGAGAGGAACTTCAACGAGAGACCCAATCTTACAATGTTCAAAACCCAATTGTCTGTTATTGTCTGCATCCACTGGTCTACAAAGAGGCTCAAGCATCCTCTGATGGGGGGAGGGGTTGGCCTTCGAGTCACTTTTGTCTACAGAATTGGCAGTAACCCACTCTTGGAAATGGCCGTTTGATATAAACTGCTGTGGCTTGTCTCGAAAGCTCTGCTTCTCGTTCTGACAGTCTGATCTTTGGGCATAAAACCTCTGCTGGGATGGACCTGCCTGCTGGTTGGACCAAAAGGAAGACTTACAGTAGAAGGGGGAAGGACGACGGTCTGCCCGTCTTGCTGCTGAAGGCAGGACCTTTCTCTTCTCCCGATTCTCAATTAGGATTGGGTCAAGAGATTCACCAAACAGCATGCTTTCTGTATAGGGAGCAGATGCAAATCGCCACTTGGACCTCACATCAGCTTGCCACTGATGGAGCCACAATAACCTCCTGGAAGTTATTGAGGAGGCCAGGGCTCTGGAGGCATATTTGGCAGCATGCAGAGTCACATCCGCAGAGAATTGAGTCGCTGCAATGAGCTTATTAAGGTCCTGATGCAAGCGAGCCTCCTGAGGAGCTACCCTTGATTGAAGTTCGCGGAGCCAAATGAGGGAGGTGCGGTTAAAGAACAATGCCACTGTAAACGCCTGAATTGACCAGGCCACAGCCTGGTGGGTTTTCTGTAAAATCAATTCGGACTTTTTGTCCTCTGCCTTAAGCCATCAGTGATATCTCCTGCCAAATATGGCGAAGAAGACAGGGCCAGAATGGGACCGTCCATAGAGGGCAGTTGCAATGTCTGTGACAAGTTCGGTGCCAAGCCATAGAATCATTTGTCATTCCCACTGGAGTGGGGAGCAACACTGGGCTTGTCCACTGTTTTTGGACAATGTCCAAAACTAATTTGGGTGTTGGAATGAACTGGTGCTCCCCTATGGGCTCAGAGAATAGGCCCTGACTATGGTCCTGAGGAGGCGCCACTAGGTCCTCTGCAGGTGAATCCTCTGACAAGTGGGCTGTGGTCCTTGCCTTATGCAGTAATGACTTGAAAAGTCTTCGAGGAAACAGCCCTGTAAAGGCTGGGGTGTCAGGAGATATCCCTTCATCATCTGAGAGGTCCAGTTCTCTCTGGGATTCCCCACCCAAGGAGTTATCACTACACATGGAGTGAGTTGACTGATGTGGTAGCTCATCTACAGTTACAGTGGGCGAGATTTGTTGCAAGCAAGGTCAGTCTGAAAAGCAGGAGACAGAATGCTGCTGATGCAAGCCAGCAGCAATGCCTCTGGTTATGACCTGAGAAATCAATTGCTTCAGGTTATCAGGCAATTCTGACAGATGGGCCTCATTTGAAGGCAAACCAGCAGCTAGAGCCCTGTAAGAAGCCCCTGTGGAATAAGATCTGGCAAAAGAAGGCTGAGGCCATTCTGGTGCTAGTTGGTAAGGAAAGGAATCAGTCTCCGCCTGTTTATCCCTGCTATTCAGCAAGGCTGAAGTTGGGGATAGCTCACCAGCTCCCTCTGATGACCAGGATTGAGGGACCTGAGATGAGTGAGTCAATTTTTCAGACACAAAAGGGTGAGAATCTGATGGCTCGTTAGAGTGACAACTTCTCTAACCCTGCCTGGTGTCTCTCAGCTCTGGAGACCTGCTTCCCCAGAGCCCTCTGTCTCCTTTCCCTGTCTTTTAACTCAGCCTTTGATATCCACTTGTTCTTTCATCCTTTAGAGGACTTGCAAGTCACCTTCCTGCTCACCAAGGCTTCAGCACTCGTCTGTGAGGCAGTTAGATGTGGCTCCTCCCTCACCATGGAGGTATCCTCCATCCTGCTAGACAAATAAACTCAGGAGCCAGTGAGGGCTGATTTGAAAATTAACTCCACTCCATGGGGTTTAAGGTAGTGCCCTGGTGTTAGAGGGCAGTGACCTTGTGCCTCTTATGGCTTTTCGGAGAGCCAGAGGAGGAGGAGGAGGAGGAGGAGAACTGTGGTGGTGGCAGTGCTGGAGAATTTCCGGATTAGGCAGCACACACACAAGCAGCGATGGGGCAACAGCTCATTAGGGCAGTGTTCCTAGGGTGAACCTAGGGATAGCCAGCACCTTGCACCATTCCGTCACCCTTGAAGTACCAGGGACTGGCCGCCAAGCGCAGCAAGTGCCCTCGCGCCATTTCCTTAAGGCCGGAGATCCAGGAACCCTGAGGCGAGGTCAGCAACTAGCGCCACGCCAATGTCTGTAAACGTGCCACTGTGGTGGTAAAATTGTCAGCCACTCCGCTTTCTGCAATTGAAATAAGCACACGAGCTGCCGACAAGCTCCTTCTGAGCAGCTAATGTCTGCCCCTCTGGGAAGGTAGTCGGGCCAGAAACAGCATCAGCAGTGTCCATGAGGCCTAGCGAGCCCGCTCCTCAGTGCAGGCACCTCTTGACAAGCATGCCGCTGTAGTGGTGAAACTGTCGACCGCTTAGCTGTCAGTTGTTGATTTGAACAAGCGAACTGCTGACATGTTCCCTCTGAGCATTACTAATATTAGGCCCCGCTGGGATGTTAACGGGGCCTAAAACTGCAGCAGCCTTGCCACCTAGTCTGGACTAGCCAGCATGCTCCATATCAAACATTGGCAACGAATAAACAATCTGAAAGGAACCGATCGCAACAAAAACCTGATATAAAGAGATTAGTCCAAGAATGGATGCAAAAGCACAGCTATCTCCAAAACAGCTCTCTTGGGCCGACTGAGTCGAAAAATTGGGCCTGAGAGGAAGGCCTTGTCTAAAGAGTTATGATTCAGTCTCTGGGCAGATCCGACTGTAGCAACCCATTCCTGGACTATTCCGCAGCTACACTGGAGAACATGTGGATGCTTTGATTTATGACCATCATGACTAACAACTGAAATTTCAGTCCTAATTGCAGTTGTAAGTCAAAGATCATCCACATGTCCTTTAACTGCTATCTGCCAATCATAAATCTCAATAGACTAGGTTTGTTATATGTATTAATGTATTTACAAATTACCAGTTACTGTCTCTCACCACAATCTTTCTCACTGGGTAGAATTGTGGAAAATTTAGATCCTAGAGGAAAGGAGTGAGAGGAATTTAGTAACAAATAACTAATAAATAAATAGTTAATTACCGAAAAATGTTTTAAAATTTAAAATTTCAACAAAGGAAGGAATACACAGAATATGTACTTTTTGGGGGGACCTCTCTATATTTTTGGTTTAGACCAGAAATCATTCAGAAGTAATTGGCCTTCAAGCTTTGGAAATGTTTCTAGTTTATAAAAGCATGAAGTTGATATAACCACATCTTAAGCATCTTTCAGAATATCAAAAGGGATGAGGCCAATCTAATTTCCGGGGAAAGGATGTTCCATAAGGTGGCCACTTAGGCAGAGTAGGGTTGTCTTCTACGATCATCCAAATGTAGATTCTTAGCATGGTACAACTTTCTTGATGTACAATTCTTACTGCATTAAGCAACCAAATTTCAACTCCGTATTTGCACAAAACATTTAAAATTAAAAATATATTACATTTTATTATATATTTTCTGTAAATCAATAGAGACCAAATACATTTTCACACTCATGCACTTCTCAGTGACTTGCTAAAGGTAAAAATATGCACTATCCACATACCACCCAGCAAAGAGCCACAAAGTACTTCCCAGCTTTTGCTTACTTTTGTATACTTTCAATTAGAATCACACCACCTCTTTTCAGCACTTAAACAAATTCCCCTGTAGTTTTTGAATTCATACTTGCTACCTTTTCCCTTACTGGATATTAGTTGTTCAGTCACTAAGTCTTGTCTGACTCTTTGCGACCATATGGACTATAACACACACCCCTTTTTCCACCATTTCCTGGAGCTTGCCCTAGGGTGAATTTGATTTAAATCAAGTCGATTTAAATCATGATTTAAATCACTAGCAAAAAGGCTTGATTTAAATCAACTCTATTTAAATCATAATTTTCAAAAAGCAACTGTCATCTCTGTCCCATAGCAGATCCTCCTCTGACCCGCTGTTGACTCACCGACAGTCCCATTCACTTTAATGGGACAGCTGGTGATGTGGCAGTGACACAAGGTGAGGGATGTGGCAGGTAGCAGGTGAATGGATGCCCGCTAACTGGCACTGCCATGATGGATCTAAAATGACAGGTGCTCTTTAATATTATATTCATAAGCTGCTTAGAAGGTTTCACTTTCATTTTTACTACTTGCCTTTTGTTCTCACACTTAGAGCCTACTGGTACAGATGCATTTCTCTTCAAATAATCATACAGTTTTTAGTGTACATAGATTTGCAAAACAATGGGATAAAGGAATGTTCCTGAACTTGGTTATATGATTTATCTCATGGTTACTGTGAAATTGTGTGGATGCATCAATGCAGTGTATGTTATCTCAGCTTGCAGAGCATGGATTCATTGAATGAATTTACCAAAAATGTAACTATTGCAGAATATACAGCCTCATGCTACATAACTAAGCTCCGTTTCATGCTGAATAAATTAAATTATTAATATATCTTAAATAGAAAATTATCTTTAGATTTTTACTTCAAAAGCATTTTATTAAAATGAACATTGAACTTACCTGAACGTTCTTTCTACGCTGCAGGAGAGTCCAAGCATGGGTTCAATTCCATCTGATTGGCCAGAGACTGAGTTGTAATTTGTTTGGCCATGCCTCTTTCTCCCGGCCGAGCCTCAGTTTTTCAACGATGACATGGATCTGGAGAGGACGCAGCCAACCTGATGAAATTGGCCACTCCTGGACAACGGACCATGTCAGAACCGGGTGGGATTGGATTCTCCTGCAGTGCACATAGAAAGAACTTTCAGTTAAGTCCAAAGTTCATTCTCCTGTGCGCTGCTTGGAGAGTCTAAGCATGTGATGTACCCAAGCTAAACCGATGTAGGTTGGGAAACTGATTGATCCAAGGTCCCCTCGGCCAGCAGAACCTACTGTAACACACGCCTTCCAAACGCTACCTCAGCCGAGGCAAACATATCTAACTTCTAATTCCGTATGAATGGTGAAGGGGAAATCCAGGTAGCCGCCCTGCAAATCTCCTGGATTGAGGCCTGCGTAGCCCAAGCTGCCATAGTGGCTGCACTTCTAGTTGAATGTGTCATAATATGGCTTGGAGTAGGCATGGCCTGAAGTTTGTAGGCCAATGTGATACATGCTTCCAGCCAGCATCCAATGGTAGATACTTTCTTGCCCACAGACCTGGGTTGAAAGGAAACAAACAGCGATTCTGACCGACTGCATGAGGCCATACGCTGTAAGTACTTGTGAAGTGCTCTGCAGACGTCCAAGCGATATCAGCGACATTCACACGGGTGTCTGGGCTTAGGGCAAAAATCTGGTAGGATCACTTCTTGCGCCCTGTGAAACCGTGTTGATTTTTGGTACAAATGTCGGATCTAATCTGAGTACGACCCTATTGAATGAAAAATGCATAGATCTTGTCTTATTGACAGGGCCGCCAGCTCCAAGATCCTGCATGCAGAAGTGATCGCCACCAGAAAAACAACTTTGAAAGTCAATAGTCTGAGGCTGGTGGATTCCAAGGGCTCAAATGGAGGAGCCGTAAGCGCCTGTAAGACGAATGGTAGGTCCCAAGTTAAGTATCAATGGACCGTCGGTAGTAAAAGATTAGATACCCCTTTTAAAACATTACATACCCTGGGGTGCTGTGAAAGGGTAATCGTCCCTTCTCCTGGGAAGATTGTGGCCAAAGCCGTCACCTGCCTCCGAAGTGTATTCGTGGATAAGTCCTTATCCAGCCCCACTTGTAAGAAGTCCAACACTTTTGGGACTGTCGCAGAAGTGGGGGCTAGCTTTTCCTTTACACACCAGCGACAAAAGGATGCTCATGGTGCTTCGCATATTCTGTTCGTTGACGCCCAGCAAGAGGCTAGAATGGTCTTGATCACTTTACCAAAAAAGTGTCACTTCCTCAAGATCTCCCTTTCATGTACCAAACAGCCAATTGGAGCCACTGAGGATCTGGGTGCTCTACTGACCCCTGCGTGAGGGAGATCCGGTGTGGTGGTATTCTCCAAGGACGAGATATGGACAGTGTCACTAGATCTGTGAACCATGGCCTCTGTGGCCAACGGGGAGCACCTCCACTTCGTCTAAGATCTTCCTGATGACCTTGGTAGGAGAGGGATCGGAGGAGTATATAAGAGGCCTGGAGGCCACGGGCATCTGAGGGCATTGGTGCCCTTGGCCTCTTGCATCTGGAACCTGGGAACCACGTCTTCCGATCTTGGCGGAAGGAGCGGAGGTCAGGGGCGGTCCGGAGGTCGGTGGGTAACTCTTTCCAGAGGGTCAGTGCGCCCACAGAGAACGCTCTCACCCTGGGCGCCACCAGCCGACATTGTCTGGTCGATGGCACTCTGAGGAGGGCAGCTCTGTGTGAGCGCACAGGGCGGTGGGAAGAAGGCAGAAGGTGGTCCTGCAAGTACCCTGGGCCGATGCCATGTAGTACATGTTGTAGTACATGAACAATAGTACATGTTGATCCAACAATACGTCTTGAAAATGGTGTAACACCAGATGCGCCACTCATTCTAACCAGTTGATGTTGTGTAGGATATCCTCTGGAGACCTACTGACCTTGGGTCACTTGGGATTTCAGATGGGGCCCCCATCCAACTAGGCTGGCATCCGAGGTGAGCACCAGTCTGTTGGGCTCCTTGAACAAACAGCCCTTCTCCACTGCTGCCAACATCCACCAGTCCAAGGAACAGAGCACCCTCCAAGGCACTCGAATTCTGGATGTTGAATTGCTAATTCCTGATTTCTGACTGGGCAGAAGGAGCTATTGTAAGGCCCGTGTATGAAACCGGGCCCAAGGGACTATAGCAAGGCAAGAGATCATCTTTCCCAACAGTTGGGAAAGGAGAAGCAATGGAACAAGTCTCAAAGATTTGACTTGTAACACCATGGCGCGTATGCTGGACTGGCGCTTCTGGGACAGGAAAACCTGAGATGTCAGCATATTGATGACCACTTCTAAATGCACGATGGTGGTGGAGGGCGACAAATAGCTTTTCTCCCAGTTCATGGAGAACCCGTGGTCCTGGAGAGTTTGGACCGTGACCTGGAGGTCCTGTTGTGTCTGAATTTGGGATGACAACTAGATTAATATGTCATCCAAATAACATTATAGTCTTATGGACCTTGCCTGTAGATGGGCTGCTATGACATCCAGAAGTATGGTAAAGGTTTGAAGGGCCGATGAAAGGCTGAAGGGTAGAGTCCTATATTGCCAATGGTGGCCTGCATAGGTGAATCTCAGGAACCTTCTGTGGGACGATCTGATAGGGACATGGAGGTATGCCTCCTTGAGATCTATCGATGTTAAAAGATCCTCCTGTCTGATACCAGCCAAGATGGTGTGCAGTGATTGCATTTTGAACTTCTTGTACTTTATATGTACATTGAGTTCTTTCAAATTCAAAATGGTTGACACCCCCCTCAAAATTTGGGGACCAGAAAGAGGAGTGAATAAAATCCAAGACCTTTCTGTCCTATTGGAATTGGCTCAATTGCCTTTATATCCAGCAGGTGCTGGATCTCTGTTTCCATTGAATTCCTCTTTGTGATTTCCCTGGGAACAGGACACCTGACGAATCTTGGTGGAATGGAACAAAATTCTAGAATGAGTCCAAGCCTGTTTGTAATGCCCAAGCGTTGGTAGTAGTATCTTGCCACTGGCTTGCGAACATCTTTAATCTGCCACCAATGGGGATCTGTGAGTGAGAGTCACTTTGTGCAGTGGTAGGGCCAGTTACTGGCACCACGAAAGGGCCGCCTGGATTGTGATTGTCTAGCTCTGTGTCAGAATGATGATCTGTCCTGAGACTGATCCAGGCCTTGAGAAAATTATCTCTGGTAGTTGGGAGCTGACAATCCTGTCTCAGGGCCACGAAAGGTCTGCATCCTATAAAAGGGGCTAGCCCTTCTCTCTGTTGTGGTCCACCAGTGGAGCTGGCAACAGAGTCGGACAGTGAGGAGGCTGAGGAGGAACATGGGCAGTCCTGGAGGCTGAGGAAAAACAGATAAGGGCTCTGCATCAGAGGCAGAGATGGGGCCAGGGCCATCTGGGAGTGATGTGCGGGCTCCGGAGCCTCCAGAGTCGGACAGCAGAGAGGCAGAGGAACAGGAGGAGCCAGTTTCTAGTGCACACATACAAAGAGCTGCCAGAAGGCAAGAGCAGCTAAAGCCAAAAGGACTCGGGAGTAAGGCCAAGAGATGATTGGCCCCTCCCATAAGGCTTTAAAGAGCAGCAATGGCTCATGGGCTCGTTGTGTAGGAAAACAACGTTGCTACATTTGTTTCTTGTCTTGCTCCATTTGTTTGTCAGCGTCTCTTGCTTCTGAACTTCTGCCAAGAAAAGCTTTTGGCAGGGTGCCAAAGTAGACGAAGATTGGTGATAAGGCCGAAGGACTGTTTAAGAAGAATTTGTTTTGAACTTAATTTGGACTAAGCTGAGAATAAAGTAATTCTCAGCTGTTCTAATAAAATATGTTTCTTTAGGACGGATTGCATCTGGTAATAACTACTTGGTCACAACACTCTTCACTCTGTACACATGGGGAAGTGCCTTCATCTTATCTTTCCCCTCAACTAGTATGGGGTCTAACACCTCCACAAAAAATTGACCTCCTCTGAATGAAGCACTTGCTAATCTCCATTTTGACTTCATGTCGGCTTGCCACTGGCGAAGCTATAGAAGGCGTCTGGATGTTATACTGGCCAGGGCTTGTGAGGCAAACTTGGCTGCATTGAGGGTTGCATCCGTAGAGTACTCTGCTGCTGCTATTAATTTACTAATATCTTGATGCAACCTTGTATCTTCCGGGGATGCCCTGGACTGCATCTGATGCAACCAAATTAGGGATGTATGACCAAAAGGAAGCAGCGATGGCCGATCAAATTGCACAAGCGGTCACCTGGTGCGTCTTACAGGCTGAGAGCTCTGCCTTCCTGTCCTCTGTCATTAACTCTTCTGCATTATCCAAAGGTAGGATGGATGCTGAGGCTAAGGAGACCAATAGGACATATCCTTTGGGAACTTTGAGAAGTTCCTCTAGCTCTTGCTCTGCCATATACATTCTCTTATCCATACCACTGGGAACTGGGATGGATGCCGGCTGATCCCACTGACGTTGTATGACATCAACAAAAAACTTGGGTAAAGGGATCACCTCCTATGTCGTCTCCTGTTCTGTAAAGAGGTTGGAACATGGATCCCGAAGCTCTGAGGAAGTAACCGTTAGCTCCCCAGACATCCCCAGATTGGCCATTGTTTTGGCCTTAAACAACAAGGTTTTAAATAGAGTGGGGCAGAAAAGCCCAGAATATGAGGGCTGCTCTGGGGAGATACTTCATCTTCTGATAAATCATACTCTCCCATTTCTTCATCTCCCACCAGCAAAGCCTTGTTATGTGTAAGATATCGAGCCTCGGGTTGAAAATGAGACTGCAAGGTCCCTGGCCGGGAAGATTTTTTTTATTATTTATTTGTTTTTATTTCCGCTTACATCCCGCCCTTCCCCGGAGACTCAGGGCGGCTTACAATTTCAAACACAACTCAATTTGCTTAGCAAATTCCTTGATTCCTTGTATATGCCTGCTTATTTGAGGGTTTTGCCCCCCTCAAGCGGCATTTTTACAAAGTCAGCTTATTGCCCCCAACAATCTGGGTCCTCAGTTTACCTACCCCGAAAGGATGGA
>JANHFM010414977.1:0-14086 GCA_032468115.1 Grayia smithii
ATATATATATATATATATATATATATATATATATACACGCTTGACCTACACAGTGATCCATAAACTTGTCGATACACTGACCTAAACCGTAATTTAGCCGTAGCCGAACGCATCGGGTGAGTGAGGGCGGTTGCTGCTTGCTTTTCCAGGAAAAAGTCAACGCACTGGAATGGGGTGGCTTGTTTGTTTGTTTGTTGTTTGTTTATTGTTTGTTTGTTTACACAGTGCCCAGGATGGGGCAGAAGCAAAGCGGAGGCAGAGAAAGCGACAGGCAGTAAGAAATTCCGAACTGGTTGGTTAAAAGATTTCGAGGAATATAAGAAATAAAACCCGAAGGCTGACCCGAAATCTCTTCTCAGCAGAAAAGGCTTCTCTTAGGGTTCGGTCGACCTTTCTGCCTGGTGTTAAGCCGAATCGCTCACTGGTTGCGAGAATCAAAGTACAGCTTTTACACCATCACTTCATGTCCTCTTTCCGTTAGAATCCAGCGAATTCTGTTGAGCGAACTCGTTTTTGTTTTTTGTTTTAAATCAAGCCAAGTTAAAGTATTATACCGGGAAGGAGAATCCCTCGTCCGAACGAACAAGAGTCGGAAAAAGTCTGGTTAAATCGCTGTTATTTAACCGATTGACCCGATGCTTCATCTACTTAGCTACCCTTTATGGGCTTTGAAAACCACAATCCTCAACTTTGTGAATTGATCCTGAAATGGGGTTGGAAGAGCGCTGTGCAAGTGCTCAGAGATTCTTGCTTTGTTGCCAATTCCTGCCAGAAAGTGTTCGCTTGTTTGCATAAGATCAGTTGATGAATCAGTTTGAATAGAAAAAGTGTGTATTCCCTTTGATATCCCTTTCTTTGAGAATAATCAGCCAGGTCAAGAGGCAGAAAAACGCATCGCCTTCCACCGTGCACTTTTTTTCTCTATCCCTGGCGGTGCAAAAAGCATAAAAGGGTTTTCCAGCACACAGCCCCCCTACAAAGCCTCATCCAACCATTCCTGCAATGATTTTTGTTTTCTGTTTAATTGTCGGTCTATTTGCTTGCATGTTTCAATTGACCTACAAGACAAACGATGCTAACGAATTCTCGGGATCTGTCTGATACTTTTCTTCCTCCGCCAATGTTAGCCAGGGAACAGAGGGGCAGAAGTACCCGTGGTTATCAATGCGGAGTCGTCGGCCCCTGCCTATCTCTGCCCGCTAGGTGAGCAGACGACTAAAGCGTGAGGCTGTCCTGGCCTCTGCGGGCTAGTTGGTAGCAGCAGTTCTTTTGGAGGATTTTTTCCGCCGGTCCCCTCTCCTCTTTCTGCCATAACCTCAGAGAGGTATTACAGAAAGCTTTGGCCATTCCCAATCCCAGAGCAGATGTTCTGCCCATCCAACAGGGCAATGTCTCTGTCTCCAAGGAGCAGCCGGCGTAGTCCAGGCGGTTCAAAGTTAATCTGCTTTTGGAGTGGTTACTTTTGGAGATTGTCAACTAGATCACTTGAACTGAGCCGAGGATCGAATATGCCCCCAGAGCGAACATCTGGGGGAAGCGAAGTCTTTGCTGCTTTCCTGACCCTACATCCGGCAGCCTTGGCATTCCAAGGGACCATCGGCTCCCGGAAACATTTTACAATGTTTTCCTAGAAGGAAGGCGAGCGGCCGTTCCTCCTTCATACCAATTTTCCTGTCTTGACTACAAAGAAACCCCACTTCCACAGGGATTTTGATGGCCTGGGAGCTTATGGGTTCCCTTTCGTCTTTTCCCCCCTTTCCCTTTTGCAGACAGGATGGATCTCTCCAGCTGAAGCTTAACTGGGGACTATTTTCATTGAAGCGATTGTCAATTTTGTCGGCAAGTAGCGCTCTTCCCGATGGTGAGCCCTAGTTCCCAGGCTCTGCAGACTTCTGATCTCAGGACAACACCGTTTGCAGCTTCGAGGCTCTAATATTTGATGCTAGCTCCGTTTTTATCCTTGTGCAATGAAGAGAGACTTAAATCTGCTCCATTGATGCAAATGTGGTGGTGGGGAGATGAAAAAGGGGCTGCCAGGCCCTGTTCTTTCCTCAGATAAGTGCAGCTAAAAAAAGGAGGAATCGAACAGCAATGCTTAGCTATCTCCTTTTGCGGGGTGAGATGGAAGAACACAAAATTCTCAAGAACTCTGATTTGGCCAGCCTTGTTTAGGGTTGGACAGCCTTGCTAATTCTACCTTAGTGCTGGTAGAATTTAGGCTCATTCCATTTTTTTAGATATGCTAGGAATGCCCGCTGCCCCCCCTCCAGTTTAGCAAGACCCAGCTCCATTGGATTGCCCTTGGACATTCAAAAACTCTAGTGGGGGAAAGATGGTCATTTCAAAGATAATGCCTACATAGCTGTTTCTAAGGCTCCTTTTCAGTCCTACACACTCCCCAAATCTCCCATGCACCCCCTCCAAAGTCTGGCTTTGAAGGGATTTTATTCCTGGCATCTGGTACTGAGTGCTTTCCTGCAACTCACAGCAAGGCCAATCTTGTTCAACTAAGCTCTAGATCCCAGGATCAAGGATCCAAAAGCACCATATGAAAAGGGCCAGCATATTTTGAGGCAGAAATGAAAAGGAGCCTTACACTGGAGGAAACCTGCTGCTTTGCACCCTTAGCTGCACTCCTCAGGGCTTAAAGAAGTGTGCATCTTAAGGACATCTCCTTTGCTGCCTTTTCAGGATATGGGAAGGAAGTATAACAAATAAAAGTGCCATGTGATTCTTTTATTATTTTGAAATTATTTATTTTACCTTTTTTATTGTTTTTCCCCATGGGAATTTACTTTGAAATCAAGGGCAACTAAAGGTTCCCTTTTCTTAACTGAAAACCCTTGTAGATGAGTTTCTGCTGTGCATTTAGAGGACACCTGGATCCTAGGGAGTTTACTCCAAGGCAAATGGTAAATCTACTCGATAGAATGAATATCTGCGCAAAGAATGTTGCTGCTATTTGGTAACATATGGATCTTAGAAAATCTGCTGCAATTAATTTGCTGAGAATCAAAAACTTAATTCTAAACTGCACAGAGTTTCTGCTACCAACAATTTATATGTTATTAATAAAGGAATTGAAGTACAACTTTGAGGAAAGCAGGGAAAGGGATGAGGAAGATTCTCTACCCCAAGTCAGAAAAAAGGGAGTGAGTTGGTATTTTGCCCCTAGTTAAATTGATGGTTGGTCAGGAAAAGTGCTTCTTCCAACCTTGCCCGATGCCCATTCCAAATTTGTTAATGCATTTGAAATGAAATTGGTTGCTTGGGTGGTTACAGATAGAATGCACCTCTCAGGGTTAAAGAATTCCCATGCTAGCTGCATGAAATGTTACAGTCTTCCTGAGAGTGAGGATGGAAAGAACAATTAATTGAAAAATGAAATATACAAATGGGAGGAAGAAGGACAGCTGGCTACCTATGCAAGGATTTCAGAAACTTCCAATTTGCACCAAGAGAAGAAAGAGGTCCTCCCCACTTCAGCCTCCACCTATCAGGGTTGTGATGATAATATCTTGATACAACAACAGCTCTCCAAAGCCTTTGCTGCCTTCAAAAGACCCTAAAATTTGGGAGTGTACAGAGGAGACACAATACATTCAAACCCCATATTTAACCAGACCCTAAGATGATCCACCCATAGGGCCATAAGGGTAGCGGGAAATCCAGTTCCTTCAGCCCCAACTTAATTCAGAATCTACTGTAAATATAGCCATTTGCCTTATTTCCTTCCTGCATCCAGACTCATTTCTTTGGATTTAGCTGTGCTCAAAAGCAGGATTCCCTGGTTACTCTTGCAGGCCCTAGACCTCTTCCTCCTATTCTAAGTCCAAGTGAAGAAATGGAGCCAAATTTGGTCTGGTGGTCCTGGTGATTGAAGAGGTAAAAATCCTCAACCCTATGAGTCCTGAGCTGTTCAAAGCCTTCCAGGCAGCTAAAGCAGGTGTTCCAAAAGCTTTCTAGAAGGAAAATCAAGGCAGCCACTTGGTTTCATACTATTCTCATAGGTGCTATATCCTCCCACATGGCTTAGCTTGCCATTTTGGCTTCCCCTCCCACTTTTGATACAGTGCAGCCTATTTGTGGACAGAGAGGCTGTTTAATCCATCATTTCCACTTGCCATCTACAGTACCAAGAGGTTCCCAGACTTCCTAAGAATGTTGCTTGGACTGGTTTTCCATTTACTATTTCTTATTTTTCTGGATTTGTGAATGTGTTTTTTCCAAAGATGTCTAAACTTCTCTTATTAAATATATTTTCTTCAGAAAAATCACCATTCCTCCAGCAAGTATCAAACTGCTGTTTTTCCTTTTGTTAGGTCGCCTCCCTCCCTGTTTACTCTTGCCTACTTATTTCATCAGAAATAAAAACAGAACCCTTACTTTGATTTTGTTACAATAAACATCAGTACAAACGAAAATAAATCTTTGGCTGGAAAAGGAAGCTGCAGAGACAAAGGGTGATTGTTGAAGACTTTTAACTATGAGCCCTCCTTAAATTGGGTCAACAATGCAGTTATTGGGTTCAGATTTAAATTCAACCCTCCAAGCCTCTCGGGGGCAGTCAACAGCCAGGGAAACTGAAGCAGGTTTGCGCGGTGCCCCGCAATCGGTCCATTTATTTTTAGAACAAACACCCCTTGATACTTAAGATGGTGACCCAAATGCCCATAGTCATCAAATCCAAGAGAAGGAACCCCCGTAAGAGTGAGGCGGCCAGCGAAGGATCAAGTAGTCCCATGGCCGCGGCCTGAAACGTAAGTTTTTCTGGCGGAAATCAAACTCTTCACGTTTCTCCAAACAGCCCGGGAGTTCAAACCAAGCGCAGTTTTAGAATTAAGAAACAAAGCAACTGCCAAAAGGTAAACTGATTTTTATAAATTACGGGGGCAGTACAAGGAAGAGATGGACTGACAAATATTCACAATTCAGTGGGAGGAGGGAATTTATTAAAAAAAAAAAGGGAGGACATTTACTGCGAAATGGGAGAAGGGAAAAAAGGCACCGAATGGCCTCAACATTCCCACCATAACTGTTTCTTTTTCTCTTCAAAGGCCCGAGTATTAAATTCATACTAAATATAAAAATAATTATAATCACAACGATTTTAATACAACCAAAAAGTGCTAGAATCATACTATTCCCAAACTGCGCCCCATAACAGCGAGGAAGTCAGATCACAGGCCAGGAAGCTACGGGGAAACTTTCCTATACAGCCGCGTTAGAGTGGACGGAAAGGTGGTCTGTTTGATCAGACTGAGCGCGCTTGTTCATGCACTTTCCGATTGCCTCCCAGGCGCTGGAGCAGAAGAACGGCCAGCTTGGTTGTCCCGAAAAATACTCGATTGTTCAGCGGGGCCGGCAGGAGAAGATTGACTCTACTCCGGAGGCATTTGGACAGTTTTGAACAAAGAAAGGAGGACCGTAGAGGCAGCGCCGGAAGAGCAGAAGCTGCCAGAAGAACAGTTCGGTTTCCGAGCTTTCTCTTACTGCTCTTCTCTACCTTCCTTGCTTCCCTCCCTTGCTTCTCCTCTCCCTACCCTCCATCTCTTTATGCTCTGGAGCGGCCGGGACCCGAGCCTCATTTGATGTCCCCGGCGGCGGCGGCGGCGGCGGCACAGGCCGAAAGGGCCCAACCCGGCAGGCAGTAATAAGGGTAATAGTAAGAGGGCTGGAAGGCGAAGAGGGAAGGCGGCCGGACCATCTCGTTCGGGTGATACTGCCTCTGATCATCACGAACTAGCACTTTGACCGCCACTTTTTTGGCCGCCGGCGCAGCGGACAGGAGGTCCGCGGCCAGCTGGCGCCGCTTCGTCTTGTAGCGCCGGTTCTGGAACCAGATTTTCACCTGCGTCTCGGTGAGCTTGAGCGAGGCAGCCAAATCGGCGCGCTCGGGCCCAGAAAGGTAGCGTTGGTGGTTGAAGCGTCTCTCTAGCTCGAAGACCTGCGCGTGGGAAAAGGCCGCCCGCGAGCGCTTTTTGCGTGGTTTCTGGGATGCCGTCGAGGCTGCCAACGGGGCCAGGATGCCCGCCGACATCGTCTCGTCCTCCTCGGAGTGGGCTTTGGAGCCCCGGCCGCCGTGTTTGGCTTCGTCGTCGTCGTCGTCCTCCTCCTCTTCAGGGTGGCTGCCACCTCCTGAGGAGGGAAAAGAAGACAAACAGAGTCAGGAAGCGTCGGAATTTGGGGGCGCCCCTTCAGCTACACGCCCCGCCTCCCCGGCTTCCCCTCCACCTCGGTTTCTCACTGGAAGCAGAGATACTCGGCCTGCAATTGGAGGACTCCCTGCCGGCTTCCCATTCTGCCCGATCCTGGGCCTATAGTTCTCCTGTCCCTAAAGGCAACCTCCTTCGAGGTGGAGGCGCCGAATCCAGGAAAGGCGCTGATGCCGATGGTTGTCATCGCTTCTCTACTGTCCTAGGGCTTTTTGACGGATGTCACACCGGGCTTCAGAGCCTTCACTATTTTTCTTGGGCTTCCCCCGCGCAGCCAGGCATATCTAAGCCCTTCAAAGCGGCCAACAGTTACATGGATTACACGTGTAAAACAAAGGAGATTGAACGGGAAAGAGACCCGCATGGGATGTAATTTTATTCCATTCAAAGGAAGAGTTTGAAGAGCTCCGACCTGGCCTTGTGTTTACAAGGCCAGGTCGGAGCTCTTCGAACTCTTCCTTTTGCTTCCTCTCCTTTTTGGTAAAGGAGGTGGGGCAGAAGGTTGCACTTTGGCTGAGAGGGGCGCCCACGAGTTGCCCTGAAAGGGAATGACCCCAAGAAAGACTTGGAGACACCGCCCTCGAAATTGGGAAGAAGCACTATGTTTGATCCAGCCAACATTTGCTCGGGACCGTATGACTGCTGCTGCTCTCAAGGCGGCCTTTATCCTTCCTCATATGGCTTGCCTGTGTGCGCATCCTTTTTGTCGGTCGCCTTGCAGATTGCTGTGGGGCTGAGGGGAGGCCGTAACAAGGAAGGAGCGCCATAATCCCTCTGTTAAATCAGAGCGCCAGCTTGTCCAGATAAGGGATGGGGAAGGGGAGAGCGAAGCGCCACTAAGGAGCAACGAAAAGAAGAGCCTTCACCATAATTCGAAAATTGACATTTCTTTATTTCCCAGCATTCAAACTCTCCTCGCAAAGGCTGCAGCTGTTAGCGGAGCCACAAAGCTGCAGTCTGTCCCGTCTTTTTTCAATAAGCCGCAGTTCCTAACTTAAATCCAACGGGTTTCAAATTAGATCCCGTACTTCCCCGTTCCCAGGCATCTTTATGCATCAAAATCTCATCCCAGACTTAGAGGCTCTCAGCCGAGCGACAGTGGAACCTCCAGAGGCAGGAGCTGTAGAAAGTAAACTAGAAACCACCCTCTAAATCAGTGTTTCTCAGCGTTGGCCACTGGAAGATGTGTGGACTTCAACTGGGAGTTGATGTCCACTCATCTTCCAGTGGCCAAGGTTGAGGAACACTGCTCTAAATGTTCTTGCCTCAGATTCATTTGCACGGAACCGGTAAAGCGCGTCACTCCCACCAGCGAACCAGGTCTCGCCCTGGCTTGGTTTCGATAGGCGGACCGAAGCAGGCTTTGTCCAAAGGTCAGACCCTTCTGGTGTGCGGGAAGGCCAACAAAGGTGAGAAGAGACGCAGCTCAACTTTGCGTGCTGGTCTCCGGATTCCTAGGGGTAGAAAACTTCTCCGTTAGAGCCCTTCGCTTCTGGGCCTCTTTGGCTCTCCTCTTTGTACATGCTGGGCTTCCCTGTGGCTCATCCTTGGTTCCCCTCTGTCACGTTCTCCAAACGGAGCGGCGGGCAGAAAAGAAAGCACTTCGCTGCAGCCTAGGAAAGTCGAAGAGGGCAGGCGACGCGTCTCTTCCTCCCGCCCAGCGTAAATCTTTGCTCCGCCGCCAGGCTCAGCCCAAGCGGAACAACTGCCAAGGAGACGCCATCCAGCAATCGGCACCCGCTTAATCCCCACCTCCCGCACGCTGGGATTCTCCTAAACTTCAGGCCCGGCGGGTTATTGAAGCCTCCCCGGGATCCATTGGGCCTTGCTAGTCTGGAGGAGGACAAGCTCCTCGGCTGCATTTGCCCCTGCGAGGCCGGCGACTGGGAAAGAAGCGGGGGAAACGGACTCTGCCTGGGAAGGCAGAGGACGGGGCCCTTCTTTGCCTCTAGTAACTAGGCTTCACGCGATCCATTTTCTGCAGAAGAAACATCCTCTATTAGGTTGAGCTGTCTTTTCCGAGCTCAGCGAGAAGGCCTTTGTCCATTGGAAGGCTGCTCGCACAACACGGCGTCGGAGATGAGTCTTCGGGACTCCGCAGTCACGGCAGCCAGCCGCGACTCGGAACTGTATGGGGTCTCACGAGAGCAGCGACAAGGGTGCAATTAGCAACATGCTTGGAGAGGGTTAAGCGATCCAGGCTCCCCTGCTGGCCTGGAGTTCCACCCTGTTTTGCACCCTTTTCGGCCGGTTCTCAGGCCCAGCCGAAAAGCTGGGAGGGCGACCCTCCACTTCTGCGACCCGCTTCCCGGCTGCCCTTTCTTGATTAGAACGGGTTCCTCTCGAAGGGAGACGCGGGTAGGAAAGCAACAACGGCTACGGGTCAGAATGCCTTTGCTGTTGTTTCTTCCGCCAGGCCCGGCAAACGCTGCCTTTTAAACCCAGAACTGGGAGCAGGGCGAGGCTCCAGATTGCCAGCCCTGGCCGAAGGTGACACCGCTGTGCCTCGAAAGGTGGCCTTCTAGCGGCGACCCACTGACCAGAACGCTTCGTTGTCGGAGCATTCCCGGAAGGCAGCGCGGGGTCGTCCGTTCTCTGTAAGAGAGAAGCGCCCTCTACTCTCTCCAATCAGAGCTTTATGCCCTCGAGACCTCCGGTGAGCAGGAGCACCACTTCGGCCCCTACCTGGCTTTGTCTCCCACCGGCATCGTCCCGCTCCACAGTCCTCCCTTGATCACTCCGAAGGGACCCGGCTCACCTGTTGTCGGCGGCCCCGAGCCTCTGCGTAGGGGCCGGCTTTCTGGGGACGGAGGAGGGTGGCCTTGCTCGGTGCTGATTCTTCCCGCGTGGGATTGGGCTCTGCCCTGAGTGTGCAGCCTCTCTCGGGGTCTTCGGGAGTCAGCGGGCACATGACCCTCTCTGCTGCCAGGTTCCTGCTCGTCTTCGTCCTCCCTGTCGCCGTCGTGCTCCTCGCTCAGGACTGAGTCCGAATCCCAGAGGGGTGACCGAGCAGCCGCGGGGTCAAATCGCTGCTGTTCCTGGGGTGTTGGCGGCTGCGACGGCTGGAGCACGGGGCCCAGAGTGGTGGCCTCCGGGTCAAAGAAACGCCAGCAACAGGCGGACGGACCCTCGGGACCGGGTAGGAGCATCGGCGGGCAGGGACGGGCGGCAGCTACTACTCGCACGGCGCCCACTTCCTTCTTGGTAAGGAGGGCTTGGATGGAAAAAGGCGTCGGGGCCAGGCTAGCATTGCGCCGGGCCATGGCTGAGCGGCTGCTCGCCTAGCGCCTCGAGCAGCGGCAGGTCTACCTTCAGTTGGACGCTGTCCTCTGCGCCCCCGGTCCCGTTGCGCGCTGTTCCCATAAAGAGCCCAGCCGTCGCCGAACCTGCTGAGACGCTCCTGTGGCCAGGCAGCTCCCGACTCCGACCCACACCGCGCCTCTGCGTGCTCGCTGGCTTTCGGCCGCCTTTTGCAGCCCGCCCAGCTGTCAGTCCAGCGGTGGAACGCCAGAGCCGAAGCAAGGGCCGGCCTTTCTTCGGGGGTGGGGCTCGTCCCGGGCGGTGCGTTCATTGGCTGCGCTACTTAACCCTTTCCCGTGCCAAGGGTTTCCCTGCCTGAGAAAGAGCTTCTGGCAGGGAAGGAAGGGAAATTCTACGAGGGCACCCCTTCTCCGTTTTTACGCCTCTCCCGAGTCAGCGGGATACATCTTCGGGCTTTCTAGGATAGTTAAGCTCAAACCTCAGTTGGGGCAACCGACAGATAAAGCCGTTGCTGGATCAGAGGCATTTTCTGCCCAAGCCTTTGGGGCGGTGGTGTCAACTTCACCTTCTATTGATGTCCCACAAGAGACCAATATGAATGAAATCGTTGTTGGTTAATGATAATAGTAACAACAACAATAATAATAATAATAATAAATAAAAACATCAATCACCCAGTAGTTGCCATATCAAAAATCTGGGACAGTATTAGAAAATCTGTGCATTGACAAAATTTCCATTTGTTAATTGCAAAAGGCCACATGCTTGGACCCATACTGATAAATTACAATTTCCTAGGTTCTTCGGAAGAACTTGATACCTATGAAGGCCAACACCATCTAAAGAACTGGCAGCTGTGATGTCACATTGTTGTAAACAGAATAATTCGAGAATGTATAATGACTACTTCTTCGTTATTTTTCCTTTAATCAAAATGCTGAAATCGTGAATCCATCTTCTTTGCCTACAATGAAATTAAAAAGAACATCTATTTCTACTGTTTATTCTGCATCTGAAATACATTCATAATGTGATGATGTTGCTAGAGCTTGTCTTTTGATGCTTGAGAATTTGTAAGACTGAAACTCGAAGAGAGAATCAAGGGCACATTTTCTTCTCAACCTAGAAAATGCATTTTGAAAGTTCCTCAAAACAGAATTAGGTGAAGTTCTTTACCATGAATTTACCAGAATTAGGCAAACACTTTACCATGTCCTTTACCAGACTGGTGCCCACAGTTCTCATATCTGATTCCTCAGCGCTTTATGCAGGACAAGTTTGTCAATTTATTTATTCAAAAATATTCTCAGGGTGAGTGCTTTGTGTATAAATTGTGAACGAATAAATAAATTTTACTCAAAACATTGAACGAATTCAGAACAAAATTAAAATGATTTGCCTCGGTGAGTGTGCCTAATAGGATCCAATATTTATCATTATGGACAATGTCACACATTTGCTGCATGTTTCATGGTTGCAGACTGAAATGAACAGGTGGCATGTATGTGTATACCTATATACGGAATAGACTATGGGAAAAAATAACAGTTCTCCAAATAGAAAGGTGGGGGTTTAATGACCTCCAAGGGATCTGGGCAACTAGGAATTAACAGAAATTTAATCCCACCACCACCCCACCCTCTCTCGGAATTTACAAATAATGAGTAAAGAAACTGGGAGGGGGGAAAGAAGTGGGACAGATGGACAAATCCTCACATTTCTGAAGCGCGCTGCTCCTAGAATCTGGGGGTTGCTTGGGGATGAAAACGCTGCTCCTGCATTTTCCTTTAAGACAAGAACGACTCAGATGTGCTACCCTATGTGTTAAAACACATTCCTCAGAATAAATAGGCAGAGATATTTTCTAATTACTATGAATGTATGTTTATTCCTTTGAAAGTATGCAACGGTTTTAATAAACAAGTCACAACTCCCGTGGAATAGGTAATATCTTCAAGTCGGGTGTTCCTTGAAACACTGTGTGAATTTTGAATCCCCGAGTGAAATTTCTGCAACCTTCGAATTCCCCTGCACGGGGATGCAAATTATGAAACGACTTTTGTCTTTTGTTCCTTGACCATTGGGAGCAAGTCCTTTTCCTGTAGCCGAGAGTTCCCTCTGCTTCGGCCGCGAGGTTCCCTGAGAACTCACTGAACTATTGCGCGTCTGGATCTGGCAAGGAGGAAAGCTGAATCGGAAAGTTCCAGTATTCGCCCCCTGCAGCCAAGTCCCCAACCTTTCCATCGTTGCCCAGGAGACAGTGTTGTCCTGCTCATTGCGCCACAGGAAAGGTGCCCCGCTAAGAGCCCGTTTCCCCGGCGGAGGAGACAAAGGGTGCTGTGGCATGCAGCCGCAGTCCGACTCCGACGCCACTTCTGCCGGGGCTTAGGGAGGCGGGCGTCGTGCGAGCCTGTGCCGGGGTAAAGAGCCGTCGAGTCCCGATGGAGCTAAGGCAAGAAACGGGCCTTCTCAGCTCCGCCAACTTCAGTTTGCCCCTGAGCTGGGCGGCAACGGAGGAAAAGCAGGGCCTTTCCAGGCTTGCCGCTCCTGCGGCGAGCCGAGGGAAAGCGGCTTGGCGCAGGAGGCTGGGGTTGAGTCCGCCAGGTCTAGGAGGACGGAAAGCGCTCTGGGTTAGAGCCCCGGGGCCTCTCACTGCCGAGCAGCAGTCTGAGTCTCCGCCCGTGGAACTTCGCCGCGGACCCGCCCAGAAGACGCGGCCAACCGGTAAGGCACAAACAAGTAAAGGCAGTTTGAGCCCAGCTGCTCAGAGAAGAGGCAGCGAGCGAGTTAGCAGGAAGAGCGCGAAGGCAGCTCTTTCTGCGCCGCGGCTGCTCGACCTGGAGGCGGGAGCGGCCCTTTTTGCTGAGCAGCTGCGATCCCCTAGTTTGGCTGTGAGAGCAGAGCAGGATGGCCTCGCAGGCGTCGGGACTGAAGATGCCGCGACTGACAGGCGCGAGATCTCCTTTCCTATACTGGCGCCACATGACAAACCTGGACTGCAAGCCAAAACTAAACCAACTTTCAATCAATTCAAACGCAACACGCCCCGGGAAAGGTGTCTGGGAGGGGATGTTTGTTGAGGTCGAGGACTAGGCCCAATAACTTTCATTCACAATGGTAGGTTAAAAAGTGATTTATTAAGCTTGCAAGTAGAATGCATGGCATTAATGATGTTCTGCTTCCTTTGCAGGTACATACAAAAAGCAGGGAGGGAACCTGTGCACAGGTTCTTATACATGATGGGAGGAGCATAACACAAAAGGTAAGTCACATGTTATCTTTACAGTTAACTCTTTATCTACAAGTGTACATCAGTTAGGTATTTTACTTTAACAATGTTCAGAGCAGGAGACTGAGGGGGTGTGTTGGGGAACTCCCCAAGAGGCCTCCCTCGGGTGGAAAAAGAGTGAAGGAGTCGTCAGGATGCCAGTTCCGGGCGGAAAGAGGCCTCGCCGGGGTTTCCCCGTTTCACCCAACCGTTCCAACGTTCAGAGTTGAGGCGTTCAAGGTTCTCCCGGCGAAGGCAGCGCTCGGATTTCCGTCCCCGCCGGTTTTGCAGGGAACGAATCGGCGAGTCTGACTGGTGGCATGGGACGCCCACCTGGAGACAAACGGGAGAGGCAGAGAACGGCGCTCCTCTCTCCCTCCTTCCTCCGGTGGCCACGGCTCTTCCTGGCGAGCTCCAGTGAGAGCAGGCAGAGCAGAAGCAGCCAGGGAGGCCCTTCGCGAGCAGGGAGCAACCCGGACTGAATGGAGATGTGCCTTCCGGTGGGCTTTGCGGGAGCACCAAAGAGGCTAGAAGCGCAGCACTCCTTGTCGGGGTACAAGCAGCAAGCTGCTCCGAGAACGGAGGTTCAGATGGGGAATACTGTCATTTAGAATGCCCAAAATTCGTCTCTGTGTCCTAAATCTCTGCCAAATTCGGTCCGCAGATTCGACGCAACCTTGTTGGCGATGGTACAGTCCATTAGTTTGTGGTCTGCACTGGCTGCAATCTCCCTTGGAGTGGGAATCTGAGCTTGGCTTGAGACCCTGAAATGATGGGGAAATGGTGGTAGACGCCCAGTCAGCATTAAGCCTTTGTGGTTTCTCTGTGAGAAACAAATTGCTCTTTTTCTTAGGTTGAGATTCATTTCTAGGTATTTGTTGCTAGTCCCATAGGCTACATGACAATGAGAAATGGCATCTCCTTTTCTTTAGAGGTTCCTTCTCAGACAATTGATAGTAGAATCAATACATTCTCTCCATGTATTTTCTTCTCTATCAGATAAAACTTTGGGTCAGATCTTTGATAAAACCATTAGCTTGAAAGTACTTTAAGGGAGATGAAAATGTCGTGTTTTGAAACCAACTGTAAGGAACTGCCACAGCTAGTCCCTCAGGAAAGTAAGACTCTTAATACATTCAGTTAAATCCAAAGAACTTTTACTGAGAGAGAAGTGAGTGCAGGATTAACAGATTAACAGAGTTGGAAGGAACCTTATAGGTCATCTAGTCCAACCCCCACCCCCCACTCAAGCAGGAGACTCTACACATTTCTGCCAAATGGCAGTCCAATCTCTTCTTGAAAGTCTCAAGTGATGAAGCTCCCACAACTTCCGAAGGCAAGC